>OZ025255.1:30877745-30916969 GCA_964019135.1 Arenicola marina
TACACGTCCCAGTAGTTAGTAGCTGGGAGGGGGGGGGGGTACACGTCCCAGGATTTAGCAGCTAGGGGGGGGGGGACCGGGCGGGGGGGGGGGGTACACGTCCCGGGAGTCAGTAACGCTTTAACTCCACTTCGCATGTTATGAAGTTTTGTCGTTAACATAATGACGTCACCGTGTTCGAGTGGAAGATTGTTTTTTCTGTCTTTGAATGGGAAGATGACGTGCCTTCGTTCTTGTATTGCTGCGACCCAGAGTAAGCGTTCAATTAGGCAGTTAGCACATGTGTCCCATTCTCTGGCCAGCACTGATTTATTGAATGCACTTGATCAACCTTTATTGTTTCTTAATCTGTGTTGCTCTCGTGACTGTCGTTGGTGATAACGTGCAGGTCGCTTACATAGACGTAAGGGCACGAGTCCCGTGGTCCCAGTGCATTACCTAGAGGCACGAGTCCCGTGTCCCAGTGCATTACCTAGAGGCACGAGTCCCGTGGTCCGGCCCAGTGCCTTACCTAGAGGCACGAGTCCCGTGGTCCCAGTGCCTTACCTAGAGGCACGAGTCCCGTGGTCCCAGTGCCTTACCTAGAGGCACGAGTCCCGTGGTCCCAGTGCCTTACCTAGAGGCACGAGTCCCGTGGTCCCAGTGCATTACCTAGAGGCACGAGTCCCGTGGTCCCAGTGCATTACCTAGAGGCACGAGTCCCGTGGTCCCAGTGCCTTACCTAGAGGCACGAGTCCCGTGGTCCCAATGCATTACCTAGAGGCACGAGTCCCGTGGTCCCAGTGCATTACCTAGAGGCACGAGTCCCGTGGTCCCAGTGCCTTACCTAGAGGCACGAGTCCCGTGGTCCCAGTGCCTTACCTAGAGGCACGAGTCCCGTGGTCCAAGTGCATTACCTAGAGGCACGAGTCCCGTGGTCCCAGTGCCTTACCTAGAGGCACGAGTCCCGTGGTCCCAGTGCATTACCTAGAGGCACGAGTCCCGTGGTCCGGCCCAGTGCATTACCTAGAGGCACGAGTCCCGTGGTCCCAGTGCATTACCTAGAGGCACAAGTCCCGTGGTCCCAGTGCATTACCTAGAGGCACGAGTCCCGTGGTCCCAGTGCATTACCTAGAGGCACGAGTCCCGTGGTCCCAGTGCCTTACCTAGAGGCACGAGTCCCGTGGTCCCAGTGCATTACCTAGAGGCACGAGTCCCGTGGTCCCAGTGCATTACATAGAGGCACGAGTCCCGTGGTCCCAGTGCATTACCTAGAGGCACGAGTCCCGTGGTCCCAGTGCATTACCTAGAGGCACGAGTCCCGTGGTCCCAGTGCCTTACCTAGAGGCACGAGTCCCGTGGTCCCAGTGCATTACCTAGAGGCACGAGTCCCGTGGTCCCAGTGCATTACCTAGAGGCACGAGTCCCGTGGTCCCAGTGCATTACCTAGAGGCACGAGTCCCGTGGTCCCAGTGCCTTACCTAGAGGCACGAGTCCCGTGGTCCCAATGCATTACCTAGAGGCACGAGTCCCGTGGTCCCAGTGCATTACCTAGAGGCACGAGTCCCGTGGTCCCAGTGCCTTACCTAGAGGCACGAGTCCCGTGGTCCCAGTGCCTTACCTAGAGGCACGAGTCCCGTGGTCCAAGTGCATTACCTAGAGGCACGAGTCCCGTGGTCCCAGTGCCTTACCTAGAGGCACGAGTCCCGTGGTCCCAGTGCATTACCTAGAGGCACGAGTCCCGTGGTCCGGCCCAGTGCATTACCTAGAGGCACGAGTCCCGTGGTCCCAGTGCATTACCTAGAGGCACAAGTCCCGTGGTCCCAGTGCATTACCTAGAGGCACGAGTCCCGTGGTCCCAGTGCATTACCTAGAGGCACGAGTCCCGTGGTCCCAGTGCCTTACCTAGAGGCACGAGTCCCGTGGTCCCAGTGCATTACCTAGAGGCACGAGTCCCGTGGTCCCAGTGCATTACATAGAGGCACGAGTCCCGTGGTCCCAGTGCATTACCTAGAGGCACGAGTCCCGTGGTCCCAGTGCATTACCTAGAGGCACGAGTCCCGTGGTCCCAGTGCCTTACCTAGAGGCACGAGTCCCGTGGTCCGGCCCAGTGCCTTACCTAGAGGCACGAGTCCCGTGGTCCCAGTGCATTATCTAGAGGCACGAGTCCCGTGGTCCCAGTGCCTTACCTAGAGGCACGAGTCCCGTGGTCCCAGTGTCTTACCTAGAGGCACAAGTCCCGTGGTCCCAGTGCATTACCTAGAGGCACGAGTCCCGTGGTCCGGCCCAGTGCCTTACCTAGAGGCACGAGTCCCGTGGTCCCAGTGCATTATCTAGAGGCACGAGTCCCGTGGTCCCAGTGCCTTACCTAGAGGCACGAGTCCCGTGGTCCCAGTGTCTTACCTAGAGGCACGAGTCCCGTGGTCCCAGTGCATTACCTAGAGGCACGAGTCCCGTGGTCCGGCCCAGTGCATTATCTATAGGCACGAGTCCCGTGGTCCCGGTGCATTATCTAGAGGCACGAGTCCCGTGGTCCCAGTGCATAACCTAGAGGCACGAGTCCCGTGGTCCCAGTGCATTAGCTAGAGGCACGAGTCCCGTGGTCCCAGTGCATTACCTAGAGGCACGAGTCCCGTGGTCCCAGTGCATTACCTAGAGGCACGAGTCCCGTGGTCCCAGTGCATTACCTAGAGGCACGAGTCCCGTGGTCCCAGTGCATTACCTAGAGGCACGAGTCCCGTGGTCCCAGTGCCTTACCTAGAGGCACGAGTCCCGTGGTCCCAGTGCCTTACCTAGAGGCACGAGTCCCGTGGTCCGGCCCAGTGCCTTACCTAGAGGCACGAGTCCCGTGGTCCCAGTGCATTATCTAGAGGCACGAGTCCCGTGGTCCCAGTGCATTATCTAGAGGCACGAGTCCCGTGGTCCCAGTGCATTACCTAGAGGCACGAGTCCCGTGGTCCCAGTGCATTATCTAGAGGCACGAGTCCCGTGGTCCCAGTGCCTTACCTAGAGGCACGAGTCCCGTGGTCCCAGTGCCTTACCTAGAGGCACGAGTCCCGTGGTCCCAGTGTCTTACCTAGAGGCACGAGTCCCGTGGTCCCAGTGCCTTACCTAGAGGCACGAGTCCCGTGGTCCCAGTGCATTACCTAGAGGCACGAGTCCCGTGGTCCGGCCCAGTGCATTATCTATAGGCACGAGTCCCGTGGTCCCGGTGCATTATCTAGAGGCACGAGTCCCGTGGTCCCAGTGCATAACCTAGAGGCACGAGTCCCGTGGTCCCAGTGCATTACCTAGAGGCACGAGTCCCGTGGTCCCAGTGCATTACCTAGAGGCACGAGTCCCGTGGTCCCAGTGCATTACCTAGAGGCACGAGTCCCGTGGTCCCAGTGCCTTACCTAGAGGCACGAGTCCCGTGGTCCCAGTGCCTTACCTAGAGGCACGAGTCCCGTGGTCCGGCCCAGTGCCTTACCTAGAGGCACGAGTCCCGTGGTCCCAGTGCCTTACCTAGAGGCACGAGTCCCGTGGTCCCAGTGCCTTACCTAGAGGCACGAGTCCCGTGGTCCCAGTGCATTAGCTAGAGGCACGAGTCCCGTGGTCCCAGTGCATTACCTAGAGGCACGAGTCCCGTGGTCCGGCCCAGTGCATTATCTAGAGGCACGAGTCCCGTGGTCCGGCCCAGGGCATTATCTAGAGGCACGAGTCCCGTGATCCCAGTGCCTTACCTAGAGGCACGAGTCCCGTGGTCCGGCCCAGTGCATTATCTAGAGGCACGAGTCCCGTGGTCCCAGTGCATTACCTAGAGGCACGAGTCCCGTGGTCCCAGTGCCTTACCTAGAGGCACGAGTCCCGTGGTCCGGCCCAGTGCATTATCTAGAGGCACGAGTCCCGTGGTCCGGCCCAGTGCATTATCTAGAGGCACGAGTCCCGTGGTCCCAGTGAATTACCTAGAGGCACGAGTCCCGTGGGCCCAGTGCCTTACCTAGAGGCACGAGTCCCGTGGTCCGGCCCAGTGCATTATCTAGAGGCACGAGTCCCGTGGTCCCAGTGCATTATCTAGAGGCACGAGTCCCGTGGTCCCAGTGCATTACCTAGAGGCACGAGTCCCGTGGTCCGGCCCCGTGCCTTACCTAGAGGCACGAGTCCCGTGGTCCCAGTGCATTACCTAGAGGCACGAGTCCCGTGGTCCCAGTGCATTACCTAGAGGCACGAGTCCCGTGGTCCCAGTGCATTACCAAGAGGCACGAGTCCCGTGGTCCCAGTGCATTACCTAGAGGCACGAGTCCCGTGGTCCCAGTGCCTTACCTAGAGGCACAAGTCCCGTGGTCCCATGAGGGTTCAGGGTGAGGGTCCAGCCGTGAGGGTTCAGCCATGAGGGTTTAGGGTGAGGGTTCAGCCGTGACGGTTCAGCAATGAGGGTTGAGGGTGAAGATTCAGCCGTGAGGGTTGAGGGTGAGGTTTCAGCCATGAGGGTTCAGGGGGAGGGTTCAACCGTGAGGGTTGAGGGTGAGGGTTCAGTCGTGAGGGTAGAGGGTGAGGATTCAGCCATGAGGGTTGAGGGTGAGGGTTCAGCCGTGAGGGTTGAGGGTGAGGTTTCAGCCGTGAGGGTTCAGCGTGAGGGTTCAGCCATGAGGGTTCAGGGGGAGGGTTCAGCCATGAGGGTTCCGGGTGAGGGTTCAGCCATGAGAGTTTAGGGTGAGGTTTCAGCCTTGAGGGTTCAGGGTGAGGGTTCAGCCATGAGGGTTCAGGGTGAGGGTTCAGCCATGAGGGTTCATGATGCAGGTTATTTCAACTCTGAAAGCGTACAAACGTAAAGTCCTGTAAAAGTGTTACAATCGTTGTGTTGAGAGGCCTTTTACGTTGTAGCCAGGTCGTTAAACCCCGCGCTTAAGTCAAACCATACAGGCCGTGAAATGCTATAAGATGGCGCCAAAAAGAAATGTGCTTTCTCGAGTAAATCCAGTGGCTTATACATATGCCAATAAAGGACTGCTTCAGTAATTCAGACACATACAACTGGGTTAAAACTCTAACGACCCTTTGCCCCCAAGTGTTTCGTCATGAAAAAGGCTCACGCTGGGTGCATCTCGCTTGACTTCACGCGAGATTAAAGCACCGAGAACACATTCCACGTCGGCTCCTGACTTCCTACTTCAGCCGCAGCCACACCTCGCCACACACCGCACCCCACACGTACCAGCTAGTGTCGGAGGGTGAGGTGTGGCCGAGGGGAGTGGGTGGGGGTACTGCCTCCCCCCTCGGTGACCCCACTGTGGCTATATTAGGAATAACGTGAGGCGAATGACGTCAATGGTAAGAGATAAATACGCCATTCCTTTAGAACCTCAGGCCTGTTTGCGGCGGGGGGGGGGGGGCATCTTCAACGCGTTGCCGAACTTCATTCAAACTGTGCTGCATCCATGCAGCGAAACGGACATACAGTGATGAGTTAAAGGGTGTCTACCTTTATTATATGAGTATGATCGTATGTACATATGCTTCATAAAAAAATCACCTGTTTTTAGTTGTTTTGGGTGGGTCTTAATGAACTGGTGACCTGGTAGGCCTACTTTGACCTGCAAGTGATCACGCCAGACGGATGTTTGCTCTCTGCGGGGAGAAAGAAAACACTGTTGTTGGTGTCAGATGTGTTAGAGGTCAGACACAGAAGTGGCTGGTAGGTTGACGTCATTGCACCTTATGGCGGCCATGGACTCCATGGTGACGGCTTTCTGCTTCCTGTCACGCTCTGTCACGCTGTGTCACGCTGTGGGTGTCACCCGCAGTATCAGACAACCTGAGAACGACAGGGGCTTGTCTATCACGCCCAATACATGACTGGAAAGACTGTACACTGTTTGTTCAAATTGTAAAACTGTTTTTATATCTGGTGTCGAAGCATTGCATGCGTAAAAACAACTGATCGATTGCAGCAAAATTATATTTCTCTCTTTGTTTGAAAGAACAACAATCATCTCATACGTGGCCCCCAAAGGTGCGGATCGGTCGTGTTTGAAGTGAGTCATTAATGGAAAAATCACCTTTGCCTACAAATGTGGTCACACCTAGAATTATTTCGTTGAATTTTAATGTCACTGCTTTTCACGCCAAATCTAAGCGCAGGCGACATATATATCACAAGTTGTGATATCGCCAAACATGTGTGCCCCCGCTCTTTCAATGTTCACTGTTTGTTGATATAGCTACTTAAAGGTCTAGTGCAGAGTTCATTTATCAACAATGTAGAAAGTAATCATGATTGTAGTCAGGGTTACTGTCAATGTAATCGTAATCGATTACTTTCATATTTCCTGTAATCGTAATCGTAATCATGAAATTTCAAGTAATCGTAATCGTAATCGATGTTATTTACAATGTAATCACCCCATGCCTTGTTGTGATTCACAACTTACAAAACCCCCGATTGTTTCATTCTTAATTCCGAAACCAAATAAACATCGCTATTTCGGTTGTGATATCGCGAAACGTGTCTATACCAGGACACCGCGGAACGTGTCTCTACCAGGACACCGCGGAACGTGTCTATACCAGGACACCGCGGAACGTGTCTATACCAGGACACCGCGGAACGTGTCTCTACCAGGACACCGCGGAACGTGTCTATACCAGGACACCGCGGAACGTGTCTATACCAGGACACCGCGGAACGTGTCTATACCAGGACACCGCGGAACGTGTCTATACCAGGACACCGCGGAACGTGTCTATACCAGGACACCGCGGAACGTGTCTATACCAGGACACTGCGAAACGTGTCAATACCAGGACACCGCGGAACGTGTCTATACCAGGACACCGCGGAACGTGTCAATACCAGGACACCGCGGAACGTGTCTCTACCAGGACACCGCGGAACGTGTCTATACCAGGACACCGCGGAACGTGTCTCTACCAGGACACCGCGAAACGTGTCAATACCAGGACACCGCGGAACGTGTCTCTACCAGGACACCGCGGAACGTGTCAATACCAGGACACCGCGGAACGTGTCTCTACCAGGACACCGCGGAACGTGTCTCTACCAGGACACCGCGGAACGTGTCTATACCAGGACACCGCGGAACGTGTCAATACCAGGACACCGCGGAACGTGTCTCTACCAGGACACCGCGGAACGTGTCTCTACCAGGACACCGCGAAACGTGTCAATACCAGGACACCGCGGAACGTGTCTCTACCAGGACACCGCGAAACGTGTCAATACCAGGACACCGCGGAACGTGTCTCTACCAGGACACCGCGGAACGTGTCTCTACCAGGATACCGCGGAACGTGTCTATACCAGGACACCGCGGAACGTGTCTATACCAGGACACCGCGAAACGTGTCAATACCAGGACACCGCGGAACGTGTCTCTACCAGGACACCGCGGAACGTGTCTCTACCAGGACACCGCGGAACGTGTCTATACCAGGACACCGCGAAACGTGTCAATACTAGGACACCGCGGAACGTGTCTCTACCAGGACACCGCGGAACGTGTCTCTACCAGGACACCGCGGAACGTGTCTATACCAGGACACCGCGGAACGTGTCTATACCAGGACACTGCGGAACGTGTCTATACCAGGACACCGCGAAACGTGTCAATACCAGGACACCGCGGAACGTGTCTCTACCAGGACACCGCGGAACGTGTCTCTACCAGGACACCGCGGAACGTGTCTATACCAGGACACCGCGGAACGTGTCTATACCAGGACACCGCGGAACGTGTCTATACCAGGACACCGCGGAGCGTGTCAATACCAGGACACCGCGGAACGTGTCTCTACCAGGACACCGCGGAACGTGTCTCTACCAGGACACCGCGGAACGTGTCTATACCAGGACACCGCGAAACGTGTCAATACCAGGACACCGCGGAACGTGTCTCTACCAGGACACCGCGGAACGTGTCTCTACCAGGACACCGCGGAACGTGTCTATACCAGGACACCGCGGAACGTGTCTATACCAGGACACCGCGGAACGTGTCTATACCAGGACACCGCGGAACGTGTCTATACCAGGACACCGCGGAACGTGTCTCTACCAGGACACCGCGGAACGTGTCTATACCAGGACACCGCGGAACGTGTCTATACCAGGACACCGCGGAACGTGTCTATACCAGGACACCGCGGAACGTGTCTCTACCAGGACACCGCGGAACGTGTCTATACCAGGACACCGCGGAACGTGTCTCTACCAGGACACCGCGGAACGTGTCTCTACCAGGACACCGCGGAACGTGTCTCTACCAGGACACCGCGGAACTTAGATTTTGGATGATTCAATGACTGCTTCTTATTTGTATTTTTTCAGTTTTGGCGGGAAAGAGCTTATGGGGCGCCAAGTGTAACCCCCTTCATTTCGTCCACAAAAGTCCATTTTGTAGAGACAAAATGTATTCTGTACATACAAAATGTATTCTGTACATACAAAATGTATTCTGCACATACAAAAGTTATTCTGTGGAGACAAAAGTCATTCAGCGGAGACAAAATCTATTCTGTCGAGACAAAATGCATTCTGTCGAGACAAAATGCATTCTGTCGAGACAAAATGCATTCTGTCGAGGCAAAATCCATTCTGTCGAGACAAAATCCATTCTGTCGAGACAAAATCCATTTTGTCCAGACAAAATGTATTCTGTCCAGACAAAATCGATTTCGTCTGCACAGAATCCATTTTGTCTCGGCAGAATGGATTTTGTCTCCACAGAATGTATCTTGTAGACAAAAGTTCATTTTGTGGATAGAAATTGATTTCGTTGTTCGTGGTTCATTCTGTCTGGAGACTTCTACAAGACGGAAGACCCAAACGACAAACGGAATATGAACGGGGATTTTGAAGCAGGCCGAACAAGACTTGCAAACTGTGCTGACTTGCAGCAGTTTCTGTGATCGATCGGTTTTTATTTTTATCTGTAGCATTTCGCCGGCCGAATTAATATATGTATCGGATTTTTATTTTAATATTATGAAGGACGTCGGGCCAACAGAAACTTTTCGCCCCGCGAAAAACTGACGGTGTCGGTGAAACCAAAAGACTCCTCGATGCTGTCGCACATTCGGCGATGAGCTCTTGCGGGTTTTGTTCCATGTCCATGACACCACGTTCTGTTGAAACCGCGCCCCGAGTGGATTTGCCAAGCGGTTTTATCTCAAAGAAATGTTGGCCGGGAAATGTTTGACAAGCACAATTCGCACAAGGCACGGTAACTCCCGTACCAACATTTTCCACAGGGAACAGCGTTTAATTGCTATTGTAACGTTCATTACGAATTACAAATCTTTCCTGAATAAGTAGGAAATCATAATTTAGAATTTTGATACCATGGCATGAAGGATCAGAAGGTTTATCGACATTTATGATGTTTTCAGTATTTAGAATCACCAGCCACACACATTTCGTTTGTCGTTTGGTTCTTCCGCCTTGTAGAAGTCACCAGACAAAATGAACTTCTGTAAAAATTACTTTTGTCTACAAAAGGTTATTTTGTCTCGACAGAAGCAACTTTTGTCTTCACAAACTATTATTCTGTCCACAAAATTGTATTCTGTTGTAACAGAAGTTGATTTTGTGACAAAATATAGTTCAGATGAGACAAAATAAACAATTGTGGACAGAATACTGTTTTGTCTGGACAAAGGTAGCTTTTGTCGACGAAATCAACTTTCATCGACAGAATAAAATTTTGTCTCGAAAAAAATATTTTCGTCGACATAATGTTATTATATCACGACCAAATGACTTTTGTCGAACTTTGCTAGACAGAATAGAATTTTGTCTCGACGAAATGACTTTTGTCGACAGAATGGTATTTTGTCTCCACACACTTACTTTTGTCGACGGAATGAAGGGGGTTACACTTGGCGCCCCATAAGAGCTCGATAAGTAACTGTAACAAACCAGAAGAGTGAGTCCGCTACATGACACTACGAAGTATTAACATATCACCTAGTAGTGTTCTATTGACAAGTACAGTTACCAATAGAGGGGCTGCAGCATAAAGGTCCAAGTGAGACTCGTGCACGCCGATACAATAGACAAACAATGCGGTTCATAGAGCAGCAACGTCTCACTCGCGGGGGACCTCAATGCACGCTGATATCTACCGGGTGACCCCCGGGGAGGGGCGGACTCGGGGCCCCGGGGGAGTGGGCGGACTCGGGGCCCCGGGGCAGGGGACGGACTCGGGGGCCCGGGGGGAGGGGGCGGACTCATGGGCCCGGGAGAGGGGCGGACTCGGGGCCCCGGGAGAGGGGCGGACTCGGGGCCCCGGGGCAGGGGACGAAGGCAGAGATATAATGGAGCCCTAGCGGAGTGAGGCGAAGGCAGAGATATAATGGAGCCCAAGCGGAGTGAGGCGAAGGCAGAGATACAACGGAGCCCTAGCGGAGTGAGGCGAAGGCAGGGATATAATGGCGCCTTAGAGGAGTGAACTGAAGGGAGAGATATAAGGGAGCCTTAGAGAAGTGAGGCGAAGGCAGAGATATAACAGACACCCAGGGGAATGAGGCGAAGGCAGAGATATAATGGAACCCTAGCGGAGTGAGGCGAAGGCAGATATGTAATGGAGCCCTAGCGGAGTGAGGCGAAGGCAGAGATATAATGGCGCCTTAGAGGAGTGAATTGAAGGGAGAGATATAATGGAGCCTTCGAGGAGTAGAGTGAGGCGAAGGCAGAGATATAATGGAGCCCTAGCGGAGTGAGGCGAAGGCAGAGATATAATGGAGCCCAAGCGGAGTGAGTCGAAGGCAGAGATATAACGGAGCCTTAACGGAGTGAGGCGAAGGCAGAGATATAATGGAGCCCTAGCGGAGTGAGGCGAAGGCAGAGATATAATGGAGCCCAAGCGGAGTGAGGCGAAGGCAGAGATATAACGGAGCCCTAGCGGAGTGAGGCGAAAGCAGAGATATAATGGTGCCTTAGAGGAGTGAACTGAAGGAAGAGATATAATGGAGCCTTAGAGGAGTGAGTCGAAGGCAGAGATATAATGGATCCCTAGCGGAGTGAGGCGAAGGCAGAGATATAATGGAGCCCTAGCGGAGTGAGGCGAAGGCAGAAATATAATGGAGCCCTAGCGGAGTGAGGCGAAGGCAGAGATATAATGGAGCCCTAGCGGTGTGAGTCGAAGGCAGAGATATAATGGAGCCCTAGCGGAGTGAGGCGAAGGCAGAGATATAATGGAGCCCTAGGGGAGTGAGGCGAAGGCAGAGATATAATGGAGCCCTAGCGGAGTGAGTCGAAGGCAGAGATATAATGGAGCCCTAGCGGAGTGAGGTAAAGACAGAGATATAATGGAGCCCAAGCGGAGTGAGTCGAAGGCAGAGATATAATGAAGCCCAAGCGGAGTGAGGCGAAGGGAGAGATATAACGGAGCCCTAGCGGAGTGAGGCGAAGGCAGAGATATAATGGAGCCCTAGCGAAGTGAGGCGAAGGCAGAGATATAATGAAGCCCAAGCGGAGTGAGGCGAAGGGAGAGATATAACGGAGCCCTAGCGGAGTGGGGCGAAAGTAGAGATATAATGGAGCCCTAGCGCAGTGAGGCGAAGGCAGAGATATAATGGAGCCTTAGAGGAGTGAGTCGAAGGAAGAGATATAACGGAGCCCTAGCGGAGTGGGTCGAAGGCAGAGATATAATGGAGCCCTAGCGGAGTGAGGCGAAGGCAGAGATATCATGGAGCCCTAGGGGAGTCAGGCGAAGGCAGAGATATAATGGAGCCCTAGCGGAGTGAGGCGAAGGCAGAGATATAATGGAGCCCAAGCGGAGTGAGGCGAAGGCAGAGATATAACGGAGCCCTAGCGGAGTGAGGCGAAGGCAGAGATATAATGGCGCCTTAGAGGAGTGACCTGGAGCGAGAGATATAATGGAGCCTTAGAGGAGTGAGGCGAAGGCAGAGATACAACGGAGCCCTAGGGGAATGAGGCGAAGGCAGAGATATAATGGAGCCTTAGAGCAGTGAGGCGAAGGCAGAGATATAATGGAGCCCTAGCGGAGTGAGTCGAAGGCAGAGATATAACGGAGCCCTAGCGAAGTCAGTCGAAGGCAGAGATATAATGAAGCCCTAGTGGAGTGAGACGAAGGCAGAGATATAATGGAGCCCTAGTGGAGTGAGGCGAAGGCAGAGATATAATGGAGCCCTAGCGGAGTGAGGCGAAGGCAGAGATATAATGGAGCCCTAGCGGAGTGAGGCGAAGGCAGAGATATAATGGAGCCCAAGCGGAGTGAGGCGAAGGCAGAGATATAACGGAGCCCTAGCGGAGTGAGGCGAAGGCAGAGATATAATGGAGCCGTAGCGGAGTGAGTCGAAAGCAGAGATATAATGGAGCCCAAGCGGAGTGAGGCGAAGGCAGAGATATAATGGAGCCCAAGCGGAGTGAGGCGAAGGCCGAGATATAATGGAGCCCTAGCGGAGTGAGGCGAAAGCAGAGATATAATGGAGCCCAAGCGAAGTGAGGCGAAGGCAGAGATATAACGGAGCCCTAGCGGAGTGGGTCGAAGGCAGAGATATAATTGAGCCCAAGTAGAGTGAGGCGAAGGCAGAGATATATTGGAGCCCCAGTGGAGTGAGTCGAAGGCAGAGATATAATGTATAATGGAGCCCTAGCGGAGTGACGCGAAGGCAGAGATATAATGGAGCCCTAGCGGAGTGAGGCGAAGGCAGAGATATAATGGAGCCCAAGCGGAGTGAGGCGAAGGCGGAGATATAATGGAGCCCTAGCGAAGTGAGTCGAAGGCAGAGATATAATGGAGCCCTAGCGGAGTGAGTCGAAGGCAGAGATATAATGGAGCCCTAGCGGAGTGAGGCGAAGGCAGATATATCATGGAGCCCTAGCGGAGTGAGGCGAAAGCAGAGATATAATGGAGGCCTAGGGGAGTGAGGCGAAGGCAGAGATATAATGGAGCCCCAGCGAAGTGAGTCGGAGGCAGAGATATAATGGAGCCCTAGGGGAGTGAGTCGAAGGCAGAGATATAATGGAGCCCTAGCGGAGTCAGTCGAAGGCAGAGATATAACGGAGCCCCAGCGAAGTCAGTCGAAGGCAGAGATATAATGGAGCCCTAGCGGAGTGAGGCGAAGGCAGAGATATAATGGAGCCGTTGGGGAGTGAGGCGAAGGCAGAGATATAATGGAGCCCAAGCGGAGTGAGGCGAAGGCAGAGATATAACGGAGCCTTAGCGGAGTGAGGCGAAGGCAGAGATATAATGGCGCCTTAGAGGAGTGAACTGAAGGGAGAGATATAATGGAGCCTTAGAGGAGTGAGTCGAAGGCAGAGATATAATGGAGCCCTAGCGGAGTGAGGCGAAGGCAGAGATATAATGGAGCCCTAGCGGAGTGAGGCGAAGGCAGAGATATAATGGAGCCCTAGCGGAGTGAGTCGAAGGCAGAGATATAATGGAGCCCTAGCGGAGTGAGTCGAAGGCAGAGATATAATGGAGCCCTAGCGGAGTGAGGCGAAGGCAGAGATATAATGGAGCCCTAGGGGAGTGAGGCGAAGGCAGAGATATAATGGAGCCCTAGCGGAGTGAGTCGAAGGCAGAGATATAATGGAGCCCTAGCGGAGTGAGGCAAAGGCAGAGATATAATGGAGCCCAAGCGGAGTGAGGCGAAGGTAGAGATATAATGGAGCCCTAGCGGAGTGAAGCGAAGGCAGAGATATAATGGAGCCCAAGCGGAGTGAGGCGAAGGCAGAGATATAACGGAGCCCTAGCGGAGTGAGGCGAAAGCAGAGATATAATGGAGCCCTAGCGGAGTGAGGCGAAGGCAGAAATATAATGGAGCCCTAGCAGAGTGAGTCGAACGCAGCGATATAATGGAGCCCTAGCGGAGTGAGGCGAAGGCAGAGATATAATGGAGCCTTAGAGGAGTGAGTCGAAGGGAGAGATATAACGGAGCCCTAGCGGAGTGGGTCGAAGGCAGAGATATAATGGAGCCCTAGCGGAGTGAGGCGAAGGCAGAGATATCATGGAGCCCTAGGGGAGTGAGGCGAAGGCAGAGATATAATGGAGCCCTAGCGGGGTGAGGCGAAGGCAGAGATATAATGGAGCCCAAGCGGAGTGAGCCGAAGGCAGAGATATAACGGAGCCCTAGCGGAGTGAGGCGAAGGTAGAGATATAATGGTGCCTTAGAGGAGTGAGGCGAAGGCAGAGATATAACGGAGCCCTAGCGGAGTGGGTCGAAGGCAGAGATATAATTGAGCCCAAGCAGAGTGAGGCGAAGGCAGAGATATATTGGAGCCCCAGTGGAGTGAGTCGAAGGCAGAGATATAATGTATAATGGAGCCCTAGCGGAGTGACGCGAAGGCAGAAATATAATGGAGCCCTAGCGGAGTGAGGCGAAGGCAGAGATATAATGGAGCCCAAGCGGAGTGAGGCGAAGGCGGAGATATAATGGAGCCCTAGCGAAGTGAGTCGAAGGCAGAGATATAATGGAGCCCTAGCGGAGTGAGGCGAAGGCAGATATATCATGGAGCCCTAGCGGAGTGAGGCGAAGGCAGAGATATAATGGAGCCATAGGGGAGTGAGGCGAAGGCAGAGATATAATGGAGCCCCAGCGAAGTGAGTCGAAGGCAGAGATATAATGGAGCCCTAGGGGAGTGAGGCGAAGGCAGAGATATAATGGAGCCCTAGGGGAGTGAGTCGAAGGCAGAGATATAATGGAGCCCTAGCGGAGTGAGTCGAAGGCAGAGATATAACGGAGCCCTAGCGAAGTCAGTCGAAGGCAGAGATATAATGGAGCCCTAGCGGAGTGAGGCGAAGGCAGAGATATAATGGAGCCCTAGTGGAGTGAGGCGAAGGCAGAGATATAATGGAGCCCAAGCGGAGTGAGGCGAAGGCAGAGATATAATGGAGCCCTAGCGGAGTGAGGCGAAGGCAGAGATATAATGGAGCCCAAGCGGAGTGAGGCGAAGGCAGAGATATAATGGCGCCTTAGAGGAGTGAACTGAAGGGAGAGATATAATGGAGCCTTAGAGGAGTGAGTCGAAGGCAGAGATATAATGGAGCCCTAGCGGAGTGAGGCGAAGGCAGAGATATAATGGAGACCTAGCGGAGTGAGGCGAAGGCAGAGATATAATGGAGCCCTAGCGGAGTGAGTCGAAGGCAGAGATATAATGGAGCCCTAGCGGAGTGAGTCGAAGGCAGAGATATAATGGAGCCCTAGCGGAGTGAGGCGAAGGCAGAGATATAATGGAGCCCCAGGGGAGTGAGGCGAAGGCAGAGATATAATGGAGCCCTAGCGGAGTGAGTCGAAGGCAGAGATATAATGGAGCCCTAGCGGAGTGAGGTAAAGGCAGAGATATAATGGAGCCCAAGCGGAGTGAGGCGAAGGTAGAGATATAATGGAGCCCTAGCGGAGTGAAGCGAAGGCAGAGATATAATGAAGCCCAAGCGGAGTGAGGCGAAGGCAGAGATATAACGGAGCCCTAGAGGAGTGAGGCGAAAACAGAGATATAATGGAGCCCTAGCGGAGTGAGGCGAAGGCAGAAATATAATGGAGCCCTAGCAGAGTGAGTCGAACGCAGAGATATAATGGAGCCCTAGCGGAGTGAGGCGAAGGCAGAGATATAATGGAGCCTTAGAGGAGTGAGTCGAAGGGAGAGATATAACGGAGCCCTAGCGGAGTGGGTCGAAGGCAGAGATATAATGAAGCCCTAGCGGAGTGAGGCGAAGGCAGAGATATCATGGAGCCCTAGGGGAGTGAGGCGAAGGCAGAGATATAATGGAGCCCTAGCGGGGTGAGGCGAAGGCAGAGATATAATGGAGCCCAAGCGGAGTGAGGCGAAGGCAGAGATATAACGGAGCCCTAGCGGAGTGAGGCGAAGGCAGAGATATAATGGCGCCTTAGAGGAGTGAGGCGAAGGCAGAGATACAACGGAGCCCTAGGGGAATGAGGCGAAGGCAGAGATATAATGGAGCCTTAGAGGAGTGAGGCGAAGGCAGAGATATAATGGAGCCCTAGCGGAATGAGTCGAAGGCAGAGATATAATGGAGCCCAAGCGGAGTGAGGCGAAGGCAGAGATATAACGGAGCCCTAGCGGAGTGAGGCGAAGGCAGAGATATAATGGAGCCCTAGTGGAGTGAGGCGAAGGCAGAGATATAATGGCGCCTTAGAGGAGTGAGGCGAAGGCAGAGATACAACGGAGCCCTAGGGGAATGAGGCGAAGGCAGAGATATAATGGAGCCTTAGAGGAGTGAGGCGAAGGCAGAGATATAATGGAGCCCTAGCGGAGTGAGTCGAAGGCAGAGATATAATGGAGCCCTCGCGGAGTGAGTCGAAGGAGGAGATATAACGGAGCCCTAGCGAAGTCAGTCGCAGGCAGAGATATAATGGAGCCCTAGTGGAGTGAGGCGAAGGCAGAGATATAATGGAGCCCTAGTGGAGTAAGGCGAAGGCAGAGATATAATGGAGCCCTAGCGGAGTGAGGCGAAGGCAGAGCTATAATGGAGCCCTAGCGGAGTGAGGCGAAGGCAGAGATATAATGGAGCCCAAGCGGAGTGATGCGAAGGCAGAGATATAACGGAGCCCTAGCGGAGTGAGGCGAAGGCAGAGATATAATGGAGCCCTAGCGGAGTGAGTCGAAGGCAGAGATATAATGGAGCCCAAGCGGAGTGAGGAGAAGGCAGAGATATAATGGAGCCCAAGCGGAGTGAGGCGAAGGCCGAGATATAATGGAGCCCTAGCGGAGTGAGGCGAAGGCAGAGATATAATGGAGCCCAAGCGGAGTGAGGCGAAGGCAGAGATATAATGGAGCCCTAGGGGAGTGAGGCGAAGGCAGAGATATAATGGAGCCCAAGCGGAGTGAATCGAAGGCAGAGATATAATGGAGCCCTAGCGGAGTGAGGCGAAGGCAGAGTTATAATGGTGCCTTAGAGGAGTGAACTGAAGGGAGAGATATAATGGAGCCTTGGAGGAGTGAGGCGAAGGCAGAGATATAATGGAGCCTTAGAAGAGTGAGTCGAAGGGAGAGATATAACGGAGCCCTAGCGGAGTGGGTCGAAGGCAGAGATATAATTGAGCCCAAGCAGAGTGAGGCGAAGGCAGAGATATATTGGAGCCCCTGTGGAGTGAGTCGAAGGCAGAGATATAATGGCGCCTTAGAGGAGTGAACTGAAGGGAGAGATATAATGGACCCCAAGCGGAGTGAGGCGAAGGCAGAGATATAATGTATAATGGAGCCCTAGCGGAGTGACGCGAAGGCAGAGATATAATGGAGCCCTAGCGGAGTGAGGCGAAGGCAGAGATATAATGGAGCCCAAGCGGAGTGAGGCGAAGGCGGAGATATAATGGAGCCCTAGCGAAGTGAGTCGAAGGCAGAGATATAATGGAGCCCTAGCGGAGTGAGTCGAAGGCAGAGATATAATGGAGCCCTAGCGGAGTGAGGCGAAGGCAGATATTTCATGGAGCCCTAGCGGAGTGAGGCGAAGGCAGAGATATAATGTAGCCCTCGGGGAGTGAGGCGAAGGCAGAGATATAATGGAGCCCTAGGGGAGTGAGTCGAAGGCAGAGATATAATGGAGCCCTAGCGGAGTGAGTCGAAGGCAGAGATATAACGGAGCCCTAGCGAAGTCAGTCGAAGGCAGAGATATAACGGAGACTTAACGGAGTGAGGCGAAGGCAGAGATATAATGGAGCCCTAGCGGAGTGAGGCGAAGGCAGAGATATAATGGAGCCCAAGCGGAGTGAGGCGAAGGCAGAGATATAACGGAGCCCTAGCGGAGTGAGGCGAAAGCAGAGATATAATGGTGCCTTAGAGGAGTGAATTGAAGGGAGAGATATAATGGAGCCTTCGAGGAGTAGAGTGAGGCGAAGGCAGAGATATAATGGAGCCCTAGCGGAGTGAGGCGAAGGCAGAGATATAATGGAGCCCAAGCGGAGTGAGTCGAAGGCAGAGATATAACGGAGCCTTAACGGAGTGAGGCGAAGGCAGAGATATAATGGAGCCCTAGCGGAGTGAGGCGAAGGCAGAGATATAATGGAGCCCAAGCGGAGTGAGGCGAAGGCAGAGATATAACGGAGCCCTAGCGGAGTGAGGCGAAAGCAGAGATATAATGGTGCCTTAGAGGAGTGAACTGAAGGAAGAGATATAATGGAGCCTTAGAGGAGTGAGTCGAAGGCAGAGATATAATGGATCCCTAGCGGAGTGAGGCGAAGGCAGAGATATAATGGAGCCCTAGCGGAGTGAGGCGAAGGCAGAAATATAATGGAGCCCTAGCGGAGTGAGGCGAAGGCAGAGATATAATGGAGCCCTAGCGGTGTGAGTCGAAGGCAGAGATATAATGGAGCCCTAGCGGAGTGAGTCGAAGGCAGAGATATAATGGAGCCCTAGGGGAGTGAGGCGAAGGCAGAGATATAATGGAGCCCTAGCGGAGTGAGTCGAAGGCAGAGATATAATGGAGCCCTAGCGGAGTGAAGCGAAGGCAGAGATATAATTGAGCCCAAGCGGAGTGAGGCGAAGGGAGAGATATAACGGAGCCCTAGCGGAGTGAGGCGAAAGTAGAGATATAATGGAGCCCTAGCGGAGTGAGGCGAAGGCAGAGATATAATGGAGCCTTAGAGGAGTGAGTCGAAGGAAGAGATATAACGGAGCCCTAGCGGAGTGGGTCGAAGGCAGAGATATAATGGAGCCCTAGCGGAGTGAGGCGAAGGCAGAGATATCATGGAGCCCTAGGGGAGTCAGGCGAAGGCAGAGATATAATGGAGCCCTAGCGGAGTGAGGCGAAGGCAGAGATATAATGGAGCCCAAGCGGAGTGAGGCGAAGGCAGAGATATAACGGAGCCCTAGCGGAGTGAGGCGAAGGCAGAGATATAATGGCGCCTTAGAGGAGTGACCTGGAGCGAGAGATATAATGGAGCCTTAGAGGAGTGAGGCGAAGGCAGAGATACAACGGAGCCCTAGGGGAATGAGGCGAAGGCAGAGATATAATGGAGCCTTGGAGCAGTGAGGCGAAGGCAGAGATATAATGGAGCCCTAGCGGAGTGAGTCGAAGGCAGAGATATAACGGAGCCCTAGCGAAGTCAGTCGAAGGCAGAGATATAATGGAGCCCTAGTGGAGTGAGACGAAGGCAGAGTTATAATGGAGCCCTAGTGGAGTGAGGCGAAGGCAGAGATATAATGGAGCCCTAGCGAAGTGAGGCGAAGGCAGAGATATAATGGAGCCCTAGCGGAGTGAGGCGAAGGCAGAGATATAATGGAGCCCAAGCGGAGTGAGGCGAAGGCAGAGATATAACGGAGCCCTAGCGGAGTGAGGCGAAGGCAGAGATATAATGGAGCCGTAGCGGAGTGAGTCGAAAGCAGAGATATAATGGAGCCCAAGCGGAGTGAGGCGAAGGCAGAGATATAATGGAGCCCAAGCGGAGTGAGGCGAAGGCCGAGATATAATGGAGCCCTAGCGGAGTGAGGCGAAAGCAGAGATATAATGGAGCCCAAGCGAAGTGAGGCGAAGGCAGAGATATAACGGAGCCCTAGCGGAGTGGGTCGAAGGCAGAGATATAATTGAGCCCAAGTAGAGTGAGGCGAAGGCAGAGATATATTGGAGCCCCAGTGGAGTGAGTCGAAGGCAGAGATATAATGTATAATGGAGCCCTAGCGGAGTGACGCGAAGGCAGAGATATAATGGAGCCCTAGCGGAGTGAGGCGAAGGCAGAGATATAATGGAGCCCAAGCGGAGTGAGGCGAAGGCGGAGATATAATGGAGCCCTAGCGGAGTGAGTCGAAGGCAGAGATATAATGGAGCCCTAGCGGAGTGAGGCGAAGGCAGATATATCATGGAGCCCTAGCGGAGTGAGGCGAAAGCAGAGATATAATGGAGGCCTAGGGGAGTGAGGCGAAGGCAGAGATATAATGGAGCCCCAGCGAAGTGAGTCGGAGGCAGAGATATAATGGAGCCCTAGGGGAGTGAGTCGAAGGCAGAGATATAATGGAGCCCTAGCGGAGTCAGTCGAAGGCAGAGATATAACGGAGCCCTAGCGAATTCAGTCGAAGGCAGAGATATAATGGAGCCCTAGCGGAGTGAGGCGAAGGCAGAGATATAATGGAGCCGTTGGGGAGTGAGGCGAAGGCAGAGATATAATGGAGCCCAAGCGGAGTGAGGCGAAGGCAGAGATATAACGGAGCCTTAGCGGAGTGAGGCGAAGGCAGAGATATAATGGCGCCATAGAGGAGTGAACTGAAGGGAGAGATATAATGGAGCCTTAGAGGAGTGAGTCGAAGGCAGAGATATAATGGAGCCCTAGCGCAGTGAGGCGAAGGCAGAGATATAATGGAGCCCTAGCGGAGTGAGGCGAAGGCAGAGATATAATGGAGCCTTAGCGGAGTGAGTCGAAGGCAGAGATATAATGGAGCCCTAGCGGAGTGAGTCGAAGGCAGAGATATAATGGAGCCCTAGCGGAGTGAGGCGAAGGCAGAGATATAATGGAGCCCTAGGGGAGTGAGGCGAAGGCAGAGATATAATGGAGCCCTAGCGGAGTGAGCCGAAGGCAGAGATATAATGGAGCCCTAGCGGAGTGAGGCAAAGGCAGAGATATAATGGAGCCCAAGCGGAGTGAGGCGAAGGTAGAGATATAATGGAGCCCTAGCGGAGTGAAGCGAAGGCAGAGATATAATGGAGCCCAAGCGGAGTGAGGCGAAGGCAGAGATATAACGGAGCCCTAGCGGAGTGAGGCGAAAGCAGAGATATAATGGAGCCCTAGCGGAGTGAGGCGAAGGCAGAAATATAATGGAGCCCTAGCAGAGTGAGTCGAACGCAGCGATATAATGGAGCCCTAGCGGAGTGAGGCGAAGGCAGAGATATAATGGAGCCTTAGAGGAGTGAGTCGAAGGGAGAGACATAACGGAGCCCTAGCGGAGTGGGTCGAAGGCAGAGATATAATGGAGCCCTAGCGGAGTGAGGCGAAGGCAGAGATACCATGGAGCCCTAGGGGAGTGAGGCGAAGGCAGAGATATAATGGAGCCCTAGCGGGGTGAGGCGAAGGCAGAGATATAATGGAGCCCAAGCGGAGTGAGGCGAAGGCAGAGATATAACGGAGCCCTAGCGGAGTGAGGCGAAGGCAGAGATATAATGGTGCCTTAGAGGAGTGAGGCGAAGGCAGAGATATAACGGAGCCCTAGCGGAGTGGGTCGAAGGCAGAGATATAATTGAGCCCAAGCAGAGTGAGGCGAAGGCAGAGATATATTGGAGCCCCAGTGGAGTGAGTCGAAGGCAGAGATATAATGTATAATGGAGCCCTAGCGGAGTGACGCGAAGGCAGAGATATAATGGAGCCCTAGCGGAGTGAGGCGAAGGCAGAGATATAATGGAGCCCAAGCGGAGTGAGGCGAAGGCGGAGATATAATGGAGCCCTAGCGAAGTGAGTCGAAGGCAGAGATATAATGGAGCCCTAGCGGAGTGAGGCGAAGGCAGATATATCATGGAGCCCTAGCGGAGTGAGGCGAAGGCAGAGATATAATGGAGCCATAGGGGAGTGAGGCGAAGGCAGAGATATAATGGAGCCCCAGCGAAGTGAGTCGAAGGCAGAGATATAATGGAGCCCTAGGGGAGTGAGGCGAAGGCAGAGATATAATGGAGCCCTAGGGGAGTGAGTCGAAGGCAGAGATATAATGGAGCCCTAGCGGAGTGAGTCGAAGGCAGAGATATAACGGAGCCCTAGCGAAGTCAGTCGAAGGCAGAGATATAATGGAGCCCTAGCGGAGTGAGGCGAAGGCAGAGATATAATGGAGCCCTAGTGGAGTGAGGCGAAGGCAGAGATATAATGGAGCCCAAGCGGAGTGAGGCGAAGGCAGAGATATAATGGAGCCCTAGCGGAGTGAGGCGAAGGCAGAGATATAATGGAGCCCAAGCGGAGTGAGGCGAAGGCAGAGATATAATGGCGCCTTAGAGGAGTGAACTGAAGGGAGAGATATAATGGAGCCTTAGAGGAGTGAGTCGAAGGCAGAGATATAATGGAGCCCTAGCGGAGTGAGGCGAAGGCAGAGATATAATGGAGCCCTAGCGGAGTGAGGCGAAGGCAGAGATATAATGGAGCCCTAGCGGAGTGAGTGAAGGCAGAGATATAATGGAGCCCTAGCGGAGTGAGTCGAAGGCAGAGATATAATGGAGCCCTAGCGGAGTGAGGCGAAGGCAGAGATATAATGGAGCCCTAGGGGAGTGAGGCGAAGGCAGAGATATAATGGAGCCCTAGCGGAGTAAGGTAAAGGCAGAGATATAATGGAGCCCAAGCGGAGTGAGGCGAAGGTAGAGATATAATGGAGCCCTAGCGGAGTGAAGCGAAGGCAGAGATATAATGAAGCCCAAGCGGAGTGAGGCGAAGGCAGAGATATAACGGAGCCCTAGAGGAGTGAGGCGAAAACAGAGATATAATGGAGCCCTAGCGGAGTGAGGCGAAGGCAGAAATATAATGGAGCCCTAGCAGAGTGAGTCGAACGCAGAGATATAATGGAGCCCTAGCGGAGTGAGGCGAAGGCAGAGATATAATGGAGCCTTAGAGGAGTGAGTCGAAGGGAGAGATATAACGGAGCCCTAGCGGAGTGGGTCGAAGGCAGAGATATAATGAAGCCCTAGCGGAGTGAGGCGAAGGCAGAGATATCATGGAGCCCTAGGGGAGTGAGGCGAAGGCAGAGATATAATGGAGCCCTAGCGGGGTGAGGCGAAGGCAGAGATATAATGGAGCCCAAGCGGAGTGAGGCGAAGGCAGAGATATAACGGAGCCCTAGCGGAGTGAGGCGAAGGCAGAGATATAATGGCGCCTTAGAGGAGTGAGGCGAAGGCAGAGATACAACGGAGCCCTAGGGGAATGAGGCGAAGGCAGAGATATAATGGAGCCTTAGAGGAGTGAGGCGAAGGCAGAGATATAATGGAGCCCTAGCGGAATGAGTCGAAGGCAGAGATATAATGGAGCCCAAGCGGAGTGAGGCGAAGGCAGAGATATAACGGAGCCCTAGCGGAGTGAGGCGAAGGCAGAGATATAATGGAGCCCTAGTGGAGTGAGGCGAAGGCAGAGATATAATGGCGCCTTAGAGGAGTGAGGCGAAGGCAGAGATACAACGGAGCCCTAGGGGAATGAGGCGAAGGCAGAGATATAATGGAGCCTTAGAGGAGTGAGGCGAAGGCAGAGATATAATGGAGCCCTAGCGGAGTGAGTCGAAGGCAGAGATATAATGGAGCCCTCGCGGAGTGAGTCGAAGGAGGAGATATAACGGAGCCCTAGCGAAGTCAGTCGCAGGCAGAGATATAATGGAGCCCTAGTGGAGTGAGGCGAAGGCAGAGATATAATGGAGCCCTAGTGGAGTAAGGCGAAGGCAGAGATATAATGGAGCCCTAGCGGAGTGAGGCGAAGGCAGAGATATAATGGAGCCCTAGCGGAGTGAGGCGAAGGCAGAGATATAATGGAGCCCAAGCGGAGTGATGCGAAGGCAGTGATATAACGGAGCCCTAGCGGAGTGAGGCGAAGGCAGAGATATAATGGAGCCCTAGCGGAGTGAGTCGAAGGCAGAGATATAATGGAGCCCAAGCGGAGTGAGGAGAAGGCAGAGATATAATGGAGCCCAAGCGGAGTGAGGCGAAGGCCGAGATATAATGGAGCCCTAGCGGAGTGAGGCGAAGGCAGAGATATAATGGAGCCCAAGCGGAGTGAGGCGAAGGCAGAGATATAATGGAGCCCAAGCGGAGTGAGGCGAAGGCAGAGATATAATGGAGCCCAAGCGGAGTGAGGCGAAGGCAGAGATATAATGGAGCCCAAGCGGAGTGAGGCGAAGGCAGAGATATAATGGAGCCCTAGGGGAGTGAGTCGAAGGCAGAGATATAATGGAGCCCTAGGGGAGTGAGGCGAAGGCAGAGATATAATGGAGCCCAAGCGGAGTGAATCGAAGGCAGAGATATAATGGAGCCCTAGCGGAGTGAGGCGAAGGCAGAGTTATAATGGTGCCTTAGAGGAGTGAACTGAAGGGAGAGATATAATGGAGCCTTGGAGGAGTGAGGCGAAGGCAGAGATATAATGGAGCCTTAGAGGAGTGAGTCGAAGGGAGAGATATAACGGAGCCCTAGCGGAGTGGGTCGAAGGCAGAGATATAATTGAGCCCAAGCAGAGTGAGGCGAAGGCAGAGATATATTGGAGCCCCTGTGGAGTGAGTCGAAGGCAGAGATATAATGGCGCCTTAGAGGAGTGAACTGAAGGGAGAGATATAATGGACCCCAAGCGGAGTGAGGCGAAGGCAGAGATATAATGTATAATGGAGCCCTAGCGGAGTGACGCGAAGGCAGAGATATAATGGAGCCCTAGCGGAGTGAGGCGAAGGCAGAGATATAATGGAGCCCAAGCGGAGTGAGGCGAAGGCGGAGATATAATGGAGCCCTAGCGAAGTGAGTCGAAGGCAGAGATATAATGGAGCCCTAGCGGAGTGAGTCGAAGGCAGAGATATAATGGAGCCCTAGCGGAGTGAGGCGAAGGCAGATATTTCATGGAGCCCTAGCGGAGTGAGGCGAAGGCAGAGATATAATGTAGCCCTCGGGGAGTGAGGCGAAGGCAGAGATATAATGGAGCCCTAGGGGAGTGAGTCGAAGGCAGAGATATAATGGAGCCCTAGCGGAGTGAGTCGAAGGCAGAGATATAACGGAGCCCTAGCGAAGTCAGTCGAAGGCAGAGATATAATGGAGCCCTAGCGGAGTGAGGCGAAGGCAGAGATATAATGGAGCCCTAGTGGAGTGAGGCGAAGGCAGAGATATAACGGAGCCCTAGCGGAGTGAGGCGAAGGCAGAGATATAATGGAGCCCTAGCGGAGTGAGGCGAAGGCAGAGATATAACGGAGCCCTAGGGGAATGAGGCGAAGGCAGAGATATAATGGAGCTCTCGCGGAGTGAGGCGAAAGCAGAGATATAATGGAGCCCTAGCGGAATGAGTCGAAGGCAGAGATATAATGGGGCCCTAGCGGAGTGAGGCGAAGGCTGAGATATAATGGGGCCCTAGCGGAGTGAGTCAAAGGCAGAGATGTAATAACGCCCTAGCGGAGTGAGGCGAAGGCAGAGATATAATGGAGCCCAAGCGGAGTGAGGCGAAGGCAGAGATATAACGAATACCCTAGCGGAGTGAGGCGAAGGCAGAGATATAATGGCGCCTTAGAGGAGTGAACTGAAGGGAGAGATGTAATGGAACCCTAGCGGAATGAGTCGAAGGCAGAGATATAATGGAGCCCCAGCGGAGTGAGGCGAAGGCAGAGATATAATGGAGCCCTAGCGGAGTGAGTCGAAGGCAGAGATATAATGGAGCCCCAGCGGAGTCAGTCGAAGGCAGAGATATAATGGAGCCCTAGCGGAGGGAGGCGAAGGCAGAGATATAAGGGAGCAGTAGGGGGGTGAGGCGAAGGCAGAGATATAATGGCGCCTTAGAGGAGGGAACTGAAGGCAAAGATATAATGGAGCCCTAGAGGATTGAGGCGAAGGCAGAGATATAATGGAGCCCTAGCGGAGTGAGTAGAAGGCAGAGATATAACGGAACCCTAGCGGAGTGAGACTAAGGCAGAGATATAATGGAGCCCAAGCGGAGTGAGGCGAAGGCAGAGATATAATGGAGCCCTAGCGGAGTGAGGCGAAGGCAGAGATATAATGGTGCCTTAGAGGAGTGAACTGAAAGGAGAGATATAATGGAGCCTTAGAGGAGTGAGTCGAAGGCAGAGATATAATGGAGCCCTAGCGGAGTGAGGCGAAGGCAAAGATATAATGGAGCCCTAGCGGAGTGAGGTGAAGGCAGAGATATAATGGAGCCCTAGCGGAGTGAGGCGAAGGCAGAGATATAATGGAGCCCTAGCGGAGTGAGTCGAAGGCAGAGATATAATGGAGCCCTAGCGGAGTGAGGCGAAGGCAGAGATATAATGGAGCCCTAGGGGAGTGAGGCGAAGGCAGAGATATAATGGAGCCCTAGCGGAGTGAGTCGAAGGCAGAGATATAATGGAGCCCTAGCGGAGAGAGGTAAAGGCAGAGATATAATGGAGCCCAAGCGGAGTGAGGCGAAGGTAGAGATATAATGGAGCCCTAGCGGAGTGAAGCGAAGGCAGAGATATAATGGAGCCCAAGCGGAGTGAGGCGAAGGCAGAGATATAATGGCGCCTTAGAGGAGTGAACTGGAGGGAGAGATATAATGGAGCCTTAGAGGAGTGAGGCGAAGGCAGAGATACAACGGAGCCCTAGGGGAATGAGGCGAAGGCAGAGATATAATGGAGCCTTAGAGGAGTGAGGCGAAGGC
Source organism: Arenicola marina (assembly GCA_964019135.1). NCBI lineage: Eukaryota > Metazoa > Annelida > Polychaeta > Arenicolidae > Arenicola > Arenicola marina. The sequence continues at coordinate 30,903,966 of OZ025255.1, forward strand.
AGAGACATAACGGAGCCCTAGCGAAGTCAGTCGAAGGCAGAGATATAATGGAGCCCTAGCGGAGTGAGGCGAAGGTAGAAATATAATGGAGCCGTTGGGGAGTGAGGCGAAGGCAGAGATATAATGGAGCCCTAGCGGGGTGAGGCGAAGGCCGAGATATAATGTAGCCTTAGAGGAGTGAGACGAAGGCAGAGATATAATGGAGCCCTAGAGGAGTGAGGCGAAGGCAGAGATATAATGGAGCCCTAGCGGAGTGAGTCGAAGGCAGAGATATAATGGAGCCCTAGGGGAGTGAGGCGAAGGCAGAGATATAATGGAGCCCTAGCGAAGTGAGTCGGAGGCAGAGATATAATGGAACCCTAGAGGAGTGAGGCGAAGGCAGAGATATAATGGAGCCCTCGGGGAGTGAATCGAAGGCAGAGATATAATGGAGCCCTTGCGGAGTGAGGCGAAGGCAGAGATATAATGGCGCCTTAGAGGAGTGAACTGAAGGGAGAGATATAATGGAGCCTTAGATGAGTGAGGCAACGGCAGAAATATAACGGAGCCCTAGGGGAATGAGGCGAAGGCAGAGATATAATGGAGCCCTAACGGAGTGAGGCGAAGGCAGAGATATAATGGCGCCTTAGAGGAGTGAACTGAAGGCAGAGTTATAATGGACCCCAACCGGAGTGAGGCGAAGGCCGAGATATAATGTATAATGGAGGCCTAGCGGAGTGACGCGAAGGCAGAGATATAATGGAGCCCTAGCAGAGTGGGTCGAAGGCAGAGATATAATGGAGCCCTAGGGGAGTGAGGCGAAGGCAGAGATATAATGGAGCCCTAGCGGAGTGAGTCGAAGGCACAGATATAAAGGAGCCCTAGGGGAGTGAGTCGAAGGCAGAGATATAATGGAGCCCTAGCGGAGTGAGTCGAAGGCAGAGATATAACGGAGCCCTAGCGAAGTCAGTCGAGGGCAGAGATATAATGGAGCCCTAGCGGAGTGAGGCGAAGGCAGAGATATAATGGAGCCCTGGTGGAGTGAGGCGAAGCAGAGATATAATGAAGCCCTAGCGGAGTGAGGCGAAGGCAGAGATATAACGGAGCCCTAGCGGAGTGAGGCGAAGGCAGAGATATAATGGAGCCCAAGCGGAGTGAGGCGAAGGCAGAGATATAATGGAGCTCAAGCGGAGTGAGGCGAAGGCAGAGATATAATGGAGCCCTAGCGGAGTGAGGCGAAGGCAGAGATATAATGGAGCCCAAGCGGAGTGAGGCGAAGGCAGAGATATAACGGACCCCTAGCGGAGTGAGGCGAAGGCAGAGATATAATGGAGCCCAAGCGGAGTGAGGCGAAGGCAGAGATATAATGGAGCCCAAGCGGAGTGAGGCGAAGGCAGAGATATAATGGAGCCCTAGCGGAGTGAGGCAAAGGCAGAGTTATAATGGACCCCAAGCGGAGTGAGGCGAAGGCAGAGATATAATGTATAATGGAGCCCTAGCGGAGTGACGCGAAGACAGAGATATAATGGAGCCCAAGCGGAGTGAGGCGAAGGTAGAGATATAATGGAGCCCTAGCGGAGTGAGGCGAAGGCAGAGATATAATGGAGCCCAAGCGGAGTGAGGCGAAGGCAGAGATATAACGGAGCCCTAGCGGAGTGAGGCGAAGGCAGAGACATAATGGAGCCCTAGCGGAGTGAGGCGAAGGCAGAGATATAATGGAGCCCTAGCGGAGTGAGGCGAAGGTAGAGATATAATGGAGCCCAAGCGGAGTGAGGCGAAGGCAGAGATATAATGGAGCCCTAGCGGAGTGAGGCGAAGGCAGAGATATAATGGAGCCCTAGCGGAGTGAGTCGAAGGCAGAGATATAACGGAGCCCTAGCGAAGTCAGTCGAAGGCAGAGATATAATGGAGCCCTAGGGGAGTGAGGCGAATGCAGAGATATAATGGAGCCCTGGTGGAGTGAGGCAAAGGCAGAGATATAATGGAGCCCTAGCGGAGTGAGGCGAAGGCAGAGATATAATGGAGCCCTATCGGAGTGAGGCGAAGGCAGAGATATAATGGAGCCCAAGCGGAGTGAGGCGAAGGCAGAGATATAATGGAGCCCAAGCGGAGTGAGGCGAAGGCAGATTTATAATGGAGCCCTAGCGAAGTCAGTCGAAGGCAGAGATATAATGGAGCCCTAGCGGAGTGAGGCGAAGGCAGAGATATAATGGAGCCCTAGCGGAGTGAGGTAAAGGCAGAGATATAATGGACCCCAAGCGGACTGAGGCGAAGGCAGAGATATAATGGAGCCTTAGAGGAGTGAGTTGAAGGGAGAGATATAACGGAGCCCTAGCGGAGTGGGTCGAAGGCAGAGATATAATTGAGCCCTAGCAGAGTGAGGCGAAGGCAGAGATATATTGGAGCCCCAGTGGAGTGAGTCGAAGGCAGAGATATAATGGAGCCCAAGCGGAGTGAGGCGAAGGCAGAGATATAACGGACCCCTAGCGGAGTGAGGCGAAGGCAGAGATATAATGGAGCCCAAGCGGAGTGAGGCGAAGGCAGAGATATAATGGAGCCCAAGCGGAGTGAGGCGAAGGCAGAGATATAATGGAGCCCTAGCGGAGTGAGGCAAAGGCAGAGTTATCATGGACCCCAAGCGGAGTGAGGCGAAGGCAGAGATATAATGTATAATGGAGCCCTAGCGGAGTGACGCGAAGACAGAGATATAATGGAGCCCAAGCGGAGTGAGGCGAAGGTAGAGATATAATGGAGCCCTAGCGGAGTGAGGCGAAGGCAGAGATATAATGGAGCCCAAGCGGAGTGAGGCGAAGGCAGAGATATAACGGAGCCCTAGCGGAGTGAGGCGAAGGCAGAGACATAATGGAGCCCTAGCGGAGTGAGGCGAAGGCAGAGATATAATGGAGCCCTAGCGGAGTGAGGCGAAGGTAGAGATATAATGGAGCCCAAGCGGAGTGAGGCGAAGGCAGAGATATAATGGAGCCCTAGCGGAGTGAGGCGAAGGCAGAGATATAATGGAGCCCTAGCGGAGTGAGTCGAAGGCAGAGATATAACGGAGCCCTAGCGAAGTCAGTCGAAGGCAGAGATATAATGGAGCCCTAGGGGAGTGAGGCGAAGGCAGAGATATAATGGAGCCCTGGTGGAGTGAGGCAAAGGCAGAGATATAATGGAGCCCTAGCGGAGTGAGGCGAAGGCAGAGATATAATGGAGCCCTATCGGAGTGAGGCGAAGGCAGAGATATAATGGAGCCGGAGTGAGGCGAAGGCAGAGATATAATGGAGCCCAAGCGGAGTGAGGCGAAGGCAGATTTATAATGGAGCCCTAGCGAAGTCAGTCGAAGGCAGAGATATAATGGAGCCCTAGCGGAGTGAGGCGAAGGCAGAGATATAATGGAGCCCTAGCGGAGTGAGGTAAAGGCAGAGATATAATGGACCCCAAGCGGACTGAGGCGAAGGTAGAGATATAATGGAGCCCTAGCGGAGTGAAGCGAAGGCAGAGATATAATGGAGCCCAAGCGGAGTGAGGCGAAGGCAGAGATATAACGGAGCCCTAGCGGAGTGAGGCGAAAGCAGAGATATAATGGAGCCCTAGCGGAGTGAGGCGAAGGCAGAGATATAATGGAGCCTTAGAGGAGTGAGTCGAAGGGAGAGATATAACGGAGCCCTAGCGGAGTGGGTCGAAGGCAGAGATATAATTGAGCCCTAGCAGAGTGAGGCGAAGGCAGAGATATATTGGAGCCCCAGTGGAGTGAGTCGAAGGCAGAGATATAATGGAGCCCTAGCGGAGTGAGTCGAAGGCAGAGATATAACGAAGCCCTAGTGGAGTGAGGCGAAGGCAGAGATATAATAGAGCCCTAGTGGAGTTAGTCGAAGACAGAGATCTAATGGAGCCCTAGCGGAGTGAGTCGAAGGCAGAGATATAATGGAGCCCTAGCGGAGTGAGGCGAAGGCAGAGATATAATGGAGCCCTAGCGGAATGAATCGAAGGCAGAGATATAATGGAGCGCTAGCGGAGTGAGGCGAAGGCAGAGATATAACGGAGCCCTAGGGGAATGAGGCGAAGGCAGAGATATAATGGAGCCCTAGAGGAGTGAGGCGAAGGCAGAGATGTAATGGAGCCCTAGCGGAGTGAGGCGAAGGCAGAGATATAATGGAGCCTTAGAGGAGTGAGTCGAAGGCAGAGATATAACGGAGCCCTAGCGGAATGGGTCGAAGGCAGAGATATAATTGAGCCCTAGCAGAGTGAGGCGAAGGCAGAGATATATTGGAGCCCCAGTGGAGTGAGTCGAAGGCAGAGATATAATGGAGCCCTAGCGGAGTGAGGCGAAGGCAGAGATATAATGGAGCCTTAGAGGAGTGAGTCGAAGGGAGAGATATAACGGAGCCCTAGCGGAGTGGGTCGAAGGCAGAGATATAATTGAGCCCTAGCAGAGTGAGGCGAAGGCAGAGATATATTGGAGCCCCAGTGGAGTGAGTCGAAGGCAGAGATATAATGGAGCCCTAGCGGAGTGAGTCGAAGGCAGAGATATAACGGAGCCCTAGCGGAGTGAGTCGAAGGCAGAGATATAACGGAGCCCTAGTGGAGTGAGGCGAAGGCAGAGATATAATAGAGCCCTAGTGGAGTTAGTCGAAGACAGAGATCTAATGGAGCCCTAGCGGAGTGAGTCGAAGGCAGAGATATAATGGAGCCCTAGCGGAGTGAGGCGAAGGCAGAGATATAATGGAGCCCTAGCGGAGTGAATCGAAGGCAGAGATATAATGGAGCGCTAGCGGAGTGAGGCGAAGGCAGAGATATAACGGAGCCCTATGGGAATGAGGCGAAGGCAGAGATATAATGGAGCCCTAGAGGAGTGAGGCGAAGGCAGAGATGTAATGGAGCCCTAGCGGAGTGAGGCGAAGGCAGAGATATAATGGAGCCTTAGAGGAGTGAGTCGAAGGCAGAGATATAACGGAGCCCTAGCGGAATGGGTCGAAGGCAGAGATATAATTGAGCCCTAGCAGAGTGAGGCGAAGGCAGAGATATATTGGAGCCCCAGTGGAGTGAGTCGAAGGCAGAGATATAATGGAGCCCTAGCGGAGTGAGGCGAAGGCAGAGATATAATGGAGCCTTAGAGGAGTGAGTCGAAGGGTGAGATATAACGGAGCCCTCGCGGAGTGGGTCGAAGGCAGAGATATAATTGAGCCCTAGCAGAGTGAGGCGAAGGCAGAGATATATTGGAGCCCCAGTGGAGTGAGTCGAAGGCAGAGATATAATGGAGCCCTAGCGGAGTGAGTCGAAGGCAGAGATATAACGGAGCCCTAGCGGAGTGGGTCGAAGGCAGAGATATAATGGAGCCTTAGAGGAGTGAGTCGAAGGCAGAGATATAATGGAGCCCTAGTGGAGTGAGGCGAAGGCAGAGATATAATGGAGCCCAAGCGGAGTGAGGCGAAGGCAGAGATATAATGGAGCCCTAGCGGAGTGAGGCCAAAGCAGAGATATAATGGAGCCCAAGCGGAGTGAGGCGAAGGCAGAGATATAATGGAGCCCTATCGGAGTGAGGCGAAGGCAGAGAGTGGTAGTTTGGGTGGCGCGAGTCAATAACAGACATATTACACTAAATTTAGTTCCTGATCGGATGGAACACCCCCATCCACGGGTCATCCAAGTACCGTCATGTTATGTCACTAACTGTAAAGATGCTCAGTAGCGAAACATACAAAATGGTGAAGAACAGAACTGCTGTGTTGACCTTGACCTTCACACACCCCACGGCGATCTTTATTGGTCGTCCTTCCGTTTGTCGTTGTTTGCGAGGTCATCGCCCCAGGTTAACGGGCGGACGAGCGTCCTGAAGGTCATCGCCCCAGGTTAACGGGCGGACGAGCATCTTGACGTCGCCCTGGTAACCAGAGGGCGACGTGGCACATTAACCCACCGCCTGCCTGACCCGCCGGCTACAGGCCTTGCCTGACTCGCCGGCTACAGGCCTTGCCTGACTCGCCGGCTACAGGCCTTGCCTGACCCGCCGGCTACAGGCCTTACCTGACTCGCCGGCTACAGGCCTTGCCTGACCCGCCGGCTACAGGCCTTGCCTGACCCGCCGGCTACAGGCCTTACCTGACCCGCCGGCTACAGGCCTTGCCTGACTCGCCGGCTACAGGCCTTGCCTGACCCGCCGGCTTCAGGCCTTGCCTGACCCGCCGGCTACAGGCCTTACCTGACCCGCCGGCTACAGGCCTTACCTGACTCGCCGGCTACAGGCCTTGCCTGACCCGCCGGCTACAGACCTTGCCTGACCCGCCGGCTACAGGCCTTGCCTGACCCGCCGGCTACAGGCCTTGCCTGACTCGCCGGCTTCAGGCCTTTCCTGACTCGCCGGCTACAGGCCTTGCCTGACCCGCCGGCTACAGGCCTTGCCTGACCCACCGGCTACAGGCCTTGCCTGACTCGCCGGCTACAGGCCTTGCCTGACCCGCCGGCTACAGGCCTTGCCTGACCCGCCGGCTACAGGCCTTGCCTGACCCGCCGGCTACAGACCTTGCCTGACCCGCCGGCTACAGGCCTTGCCTGACCCGCCGGCTACAGACCTTGCCTGACCCGCCGGCTACAGGCCTTGCCTGACCCGCCGGCTACAGGCCTTGCCTGATCCACCGGCTACAGACCTTGCCTGACCCGCCGGCTACAGACCTTGCCTGACCCGCCGGCTACAGGCCTTGCCTGACCCACCGGCTACAGACCTTGCCTGACCCGCCGGCTACAGATCTTGCCTGATCCGCCGGCTACAGGCTTTGCCTGACTCGCCGCCTACAGGCCTTGCCTGCCCCGTGGCTACAGGCCTTGCCTGACCCGCCGGCTACAGGCCTTACCTGACTCGCCGGCTACAGGCCTTGCCTGACTCGCCGGCTACAGACCTTGCCTGACTCGCCGGCTACAGGCCTTGCCTGACCCGCCGGCTACAGGCCTTGCCTGACCCACCGGCTACAGACCTTGCCTGACTCGCCGGCTACAGGCCTTGCCTGACCCGCCGGCCACAGGCCTTGCCTGACCCGCCGGCTACAGGCCTTGCCTGACCCGCCGGCCACAGGCCTTGCCTGACCCGCCGGCTACAAGCCTTGCCTGACCCGCCGGCTACAGGCCTTGCCTGACTCGCCGGCTACAGGCCTTGCCTGACTCGCCGGCTACAGGCCTTGCCTGACCCGCCGGCTACCAGCCCACGTTCAGGCCATCTGGGCCGGCAAATTGACCACTGTCGACGTTGCAACATATAATACACATTGTTTGCTGTTTATCCCTTGGGGGAATAAAGGAGCGTTGGAGGAACATGATTACCGAGGAGCGAGAAGTTGCGGTTGGCTTTTCCGGAAGGACTATTTATAATGGAGCAGAATCGACATCCTGTGCTATTCTCTAAGCCAGGATGAAACACACACGTTCATTGGGTCTGTCCCCCTCGCCCACACAAACACATAATCATGGGCTGTAGGACCGGGGCAGATACTACCACCACCCTCCCGCCCCCATCCCCCTCACCCACACAAACACATAATCATGGCCAGTAGCACCGGGGCAGATACTACCACCACCCTGCCGCCCCCATCCCCCTCACCCACACAAACACATAATCATGGCCAGTAGGACCGGGGCAGATACTACCATCACCCTCCCATCCCCACCCCCCTCGCCCACACAAACACATAATCATGGCCAGCAGGACCGGGGCAGATACTACCATCACCCTCCCACCCCCACCCCCCTCGCCCACACAAACACATAACCATGGCCAGAAGGTCCGGGGCAGATACTACCATCACCCTCCCACCCTCACCCCCCTCGCCCACACCAACACATATTCATGGCCAGTAGGACCGGGGCAGATACTACCATCACCCTCCCACCCCCACCCCCCTCGCCCACACCAACACACATTCATGGCCAGCAGGACCGGGGCAGATACTACCATCACCCTGCCGCCCCCACCCCCCTCGCCCACACAAACACATAATCATGGCCAGTAGGACCGGGGCAGATACTACCAGCACCCTCCCACCCCCATCCCCCTCGCCCACACAAACACATAATCATGGCCAGTAGGACCGGGGCAGATACTACCACCACCCTCCCGCCCCCATCCCCCTCACCCACACAAACACATAATCATGGCCAGTAGGACCGGGGCAGATACTACTATCGCCCCCCCCCCTCTACCCCCAGTAGCACCACGCCTATGGCACCTTGTTTACTTCAGACTGTATGTTTATGCTGGTATTGCAAGGTGCAGTCCGGTGTTCGCCGTGTTCGTTGTACCTTCGGCGAATAGCCGTAACAGTGGTGTTAAACCCAAACTAACTTAGATCTATATCATTACGAGTTGTTGGTCATGTTAAATAACATTAGTACAATAGCATTGAATCTAAGGGCCGTTGAACTGCTGTATTCTAACCCCAACCGCCCTGCTGCCCATGCAATCGACAATGATTTTATCGTTGCCATGGCGATATTGCATAGAACAAGTAACATGACGTCACGCACAAAAAAAATTGTAGTTATCGGGCTATACAGTTCTCGCAATCCGGTCGCGAGACTTCAGTTTTGGCGACAAAGACACGTGCTCCATGTTGAAGCATAGGCAGCTATAAGTCAATTTCTTTCCAGGTTTATTCTAAAGACTATGAGTACCATTTCTCTAAACATGGCTATGGGAGGTATACGTTAAAATATTTGGCGGCGATGAAACAATCCGTCTTCAAAACACTCGAAAGCTAAAAATAGCATTATAAATTTAGCCCTGCACCTGGGCTTTTGCGAGTTTTCCGAACAGCGATTGACGTCACAGAGTTTCAAGTGCCTGCGCGGTAACAAAAATGTCAAAATGTGCAGTGCATGGAGTACCGACACACGGATGCCTACGTCAAATATAGTCAGGATACTAGTGTGCGCAGAGATTCGAAATTCGTTCCAAACACGTGCTTCGTTTGATTGTCCCCAAAATGAGTAAACCGGAAGTCTAGGCGAACGAGAATTTATAGCCCTATAGCTTTAAATGGCCCGCTTACCTGCCTAGTTGCCTAGTTGCACGTGCCATGTTTCTTGGCAACGATAAATGGTATCAAAAAGGCGACCGGCCAACTTTAGGTGGAAAGGCTTGCGATTTACGGACAGTCAGTCCCCAAATGCATTACTTTGGCCGTTGGATGCGGAGATTAAACCAAAGAAGGAAAGACAAGTCGAATTTACATTCAACTCGTAATAATAATAATAATAATAATAGCGCGATTTTTTCATGGGTTTAGGCATTTTATTGATAATGAAGATTGTCGGGCTGCAACAGTTTGATGTCGGGCCAATAAAATTGCCAAACGCCCCGCTAACTCGGACGGCTGCTATATTGAATAATATGAAGTCATCCAAACTAAAAAGAACATGACGTGGCATTGAAGTACTAACTTTTGAGACAGTGAAAACTGCTTTCCACATTTCTGGACATCATGATGACATGGATAGATATTTGCCCGGATAGGGTTAGAATGGCGCCGAGACAGTGATCAGGTGGCTGTGGATCACACGAGCCACGTGGTCGGGGTGTTGGGAAATACATAAGCGACCAGAAACAACAAGTTAATATGTTAGGCCTCACTGGTTTGAAATCCTTAACATTGGGACTAGCGTTAACATATTGGCTACCTATGTGCTACCTGCACTGTGTGTTATAAAGTCGCCTGTAATACCCCTTCCGTCCGTACAATACAAGGTTATGTAATACATACTTTACGACATACAGGTCGACATCTTCTTCTTTTGGATAGAGGGGGTGGGGGCGCTTCCATGTGACCAGGGGGAGGGGGTGGGGGGTGTGCCTCCATGTGACCAGGGGGAGGGGGTGGGGGCGCTTCCATGTGACCAGCGGGAGGGGGTGGGGGGTGCCTCCATGTGACCAGGGGGAGGGGGTGGGGCGCTTCCATGTGACCAGGGGGAGGGGGTGGGGGCGCCTCCATGTGACCAGGGGGGAGGGGGTGGGGGCGCGCCTCCGTGTGACCAGGGGGGAGGGGTTGGGGCGCCTCCATGTAACCAGGGGGGCGGGTGTGGGGGTTTGCCTCCATGTGACCAGGGGGGGTTGTGGGGGTGTGCCTCCATGTGACCAGGGGAGAGGGTGTGGGGGTGTGCCTCCATGTGACCTGGGGGGAGGGTGTGGGGTGTGCCTCCATGTGACCAGGGGGGGGGGGGGTGCCTCCATGTGACCAGGGGTGTGTGTGGGGGTGTGCCTCCATGTGACCTGGGGGGAGGGTGTGGGGGTGTGCCTCCATGTGACCAGGGGTGTGTGTGGGGGTGTGCCTCCATGTGACCTGGGGGGAGGGTGTGGGGGTGTGCCTCCATGTGACCAGGGGAGGGGGTGTGCCTCCATGTGACCTGGGGGGAGGGTGTGGGGGTGTGCCTCCATGTGACCAGGGGGGGGGGTGTGTGAGGGTGTGCCTCCATGTGACCAGGAGGGGGGTGTGGGAGTGTGCCTCCATGTGACCTGGGGGGGGTGTGTGGGGGGTGTGCCTCCATGTTACCAGGGGGGGGGGTGGTGCCTCCATCTGACCAGGGGGGGGGTGTGTGGGGGTGTGCCTCCATGTGACCAGGGGGGGGGTGTGTGGGGGTGTGCCTCCATGTGACCAGGGGGGGCGGTGTGGGGGTGTACCCCATGTGACCTGGGGGGAGGGTGTGGGGGTGTGCCTCCATGTGACGAGGGGGGGGGGTGTGGGGGTGTGCCTCCATGTGACCTGGGGGGGAGGGTGTGGGGGGTGTGCCTCCATGTGACCTGGGGGGAGGGTGTGGGGGTGTGCATCCATGTGACCTGGGGGGAGGGTGTGGGGGGTGTGCCTCCATGTGACCTGGAGGGGTGTGGGGGGTGTGCCTCCATGTGACCAGGGGTGTGGTGTGGGGGTGTGCTTCCATGTGACCTGGGGGGAGGGTGTGGGGGTGTGCCTCCATGTGACCAGGGGGGAGGGTGTGGGGGTGTGCCTCCATGTGACCTGGGGGGTGTGCCTCGCATTGGATTGGCATTCCGCAAAACGAGCAAACCGGCCTATGAATATGATCAGTTCTGGTACGTTGAGTACTGCTGGCGGCTTATGGCATACGCGGGATGACATTGCGCCTCGTGGAGCCGTCCCGCCACAGGGGTAATCTGCAAGTATTTATACCTTCAATAATAAAACGGTTTTAAAAGGGTTGGTGGTGTACAATGTGTTTTTCACTCTTCCTGTTTGCGTAGAGCAATATGCCACAACTTTGGTGACTGTAATTAAATACCTAGGTACACCCTTCAGACCCAGCACCAGGGCCCCCACCCCCCGTCAGACCCAGCACCAGGGCCCCCACCCCCCGTCAGACCCAGCACCAGGGCCCCCACCCCCCCGTCAGACCTAGCACCAGGGCTCCCACCCCCCGTCAGACCCAGCACCAGGGCTCCCACGCCCCGTCAGACCCAGTACCAGGGCCCCCCCCACCCCCCCGTCAGACCCCAGCACCAGGGCTCCCACGCCCCGTCAGACCCAGTACCAGGGCCCCCCACCCCCCATCAGACCCAGCACCAGGGCCCCCATCCCCCGTCAGATCCAGCACCAGGGCCCCCACCCCCCGTCAGACCCAGCACCAGGGCTCCCACCCCCCCGTCAGACCCAGCACCAGGGCCCCCACCCCCCGTCAGACCCAGCACCAGGGCTTCCACCCCCCCGTCAGACCCAGTACCAGGGCCCCCCACCCCCCGTCAGACCCAGCACCAGGCCCCCACCCCCCCGTCAGACTCAGCACCAGGCCCCCACCCCCCGTCAGACCCAGCACCAGGCCCCCACCCCCTGTCAGACCCAGCACCAGGGCCCCCACCCCCCGTCAGACCCAGCACCAGGACCCCCACCCCCTGTCAGACCCAGAACCAGGGCCCCCACCCGCCGTCAGACCCAGCACCAGGCCCCCACCCCTGTCAGACCCAGCACCAGGGCCCCCACCCCCTGTCAGACCCAGCACCAGGGCCCCCACCCGCCGTCAGACCCAACACCAGGCCCCCATCCCCCGTCAGACCCAGCACCAGGCCCCCACCCCCATCAGACCCAGCACCAGGGCTCCCACACCCCCGTCAGACCCAGGACCAGGGCCCCCACCCCCGTCAGACCCAGCACCAGGGCCCCCATCCCCCGTCAGACCCAACACCAGGCCCCCATCCCCCGTCAGACCCAGCACCAGGCCCCCACCCCCATCAGACCCAGCACCAGGGCTCCCACCCCCCGTCAGACCCAGGACCAGGGCCCCCACCCCCGTCAGACCCAGCACTAGGGCCCCCACCCCCGTCAGACCCAGCACCAGGGCCCCCACCCCCGTCAGACCCAGCCCCAGGGCCTCCACCCCCCGTCACACCCAGCACCAGGGCTCCCACCCCCCGTCAGACCCAGTACCAGGGCCCCCACCCCCCGTCAGACCCAGCACCAGGCCCCCCACCCCCCGTCAGACCCAGCACCAGGCCCCCACCCCCCGTCAGACCCAGTACCAAGGCTCCCACCCCCCGTCAGACCCAGCACCAGGGCTCCCACCCCCCGTCAGACTCAGCACCAGGCCCCCACCCCCCGTCAGACCCAGCACCAGGACCCTCACCCCCCGTCAGACCCAGCACCAGGGCCCCCACCCCCGTCAGACCCAGCCCCAGGGCCTCCACTCCCGTCAGACCCAGCACCAGGGCTCCCACCCCCCGTCAGACCCAGTACCAGGGCCCCCACCCCCCGTCAGACCCAGCACCAGGCCCCCACCCCCCGTCAGACCCAGTACCAAGGCTCCCACCCCCCGTCAGACCCAGCACCAGGGCTCCCACCCCCCGTCAGACTCAGCACCAGGCCCCCACCCCCCGTCAGACCCAGCACCAGGACCCTCACCCCCCGTCAGACCCAGCACCAGGGCTCCCAGCCCCCGTCAGACCCAGTACCAGGGCCCCCACCCCCCGTCAGACCCAGCACCAGGCCCCCACCCCCCGTCAGACCCAGCACCAGGCCCCCACCCCCCGTCAGACCCAGCACCAG
>OZ025255.1:31569152-31636943 GCA_964019135.1 Arenicola marina
ATATGGCGAGGTAATAGATGCCCCCCCCCACTGCCTTGCCTGGTCGCCCCTACCCGCTCTACCCCCTCCTCCCTTTCTCCTCCCCACCTATCACGCCCCTACCCACCTCCCCCCGGTCCATCACCCCCATTCATAACACGGCTAAATAATGGCCTTCGCCAGAAACGAAAACTGTATTCAGAAATTCGATCTTCTCTCTTCCCCCTTGAGTAGCATTCATCACAGGGGGGGGGGGGAGGGGGGGCAGCTGCCGAGGGCGTGGCGCCCGCAGCGGGGGGGGGGAGGAGGAGGCAAGAGATGGAGGGTGGGGGGGGTGCAGGTGTCGCTGGCCATGGTGTCCGATATAAGGGATGGGCGATAATACAATCTGGTGCAAGCAGCTCTCATCGTTCAGTAACGAGCGATGGGGTCCTTCGGGGCGGGTGGGGGGGGGGGGGGGGAGAGGGGCGCAGGCGGTGGTGTGAAGGAGGCAGTGGCTTCACAATGTATGTGGTTCTGTATGATTGATCTAAAGGAGAATGAGGGTGGAGGGGCGGGGTGGGTGGGTGTGGGGGTGGGCATGCCAGGGGCGATGGCGGCTGGGGTTGTTTGTGTGCGTGTGTGTGTGTGTGTGGGGGGGGGGGGGGTAACGGTCGTGGTACCTGAATGCGTGGGAAGGACAAGTAAAAACAGAAAAAAAAGACACGATGAAATGGATTACACGGATTATTGTATCAACGGCTTGACATCGCTTTGGTAAGTATGGAGACCACATGTATAGGGAGATGAGAGGCAAGTTAATTACACAACCACGCCGAGGACACGGCATTGAAACTAGATCCCCCGCTCACACACACACCCATCACCTCATAGGTACAAATAGCGAGCCCTGATACTGTGGAAGAGATATCGACGGTGACAGGTCTACCGTGTTACTGAAGCACAGAATACCTCAGCACCTCTCCTCCAGCCTAGGCGTTAGTCAACAATCAGTGAAAGCGAATAACTTGTGAGATATGATATATATTCATACAACTGTGATTCCTGAATGCTGATTAGCTGTGAGCCGCCCACACAAAGCCCTGACCGTAGTCTCTCGTCAAGACGCCTGGGCGCGACACAAGCGCAAGTCGCAACAGATCATGTGCCGTATAGTTGGCAGAATGAAAAGGGCCAGGGACTTCGCTGGCTTAACAGATGCGACGAGAAGCTCACAGCGACTGTAATCAAATGTGACTGGAATTAACTGTCGGCTACAATCACACTGATGTTTTCGCTGAAATTAAACCGCCACACTCGACCGGGACGACCAAAAACTGATTAAAACAGAGGATAATTAATTTGACCCTATTATCGCCTAGCCCCTTCACCCCCTCCACGCACCGCGCAGACAGTTGTTATCTGCGTGAAATCATACCGTCGTTGTCCTAATGAGGCCTGCCCCCCCCCCCCCCCACCTATTGGGGCCCTGGGGGGAAAAGTGGAGCGCCGAGTGGAGGGGGGAGGGGGGTGTGTGTGAATACTCCCAACCCCTGGGACCACGTGCTCACATCCACAGCCTCGGTCTGTGTCCTCCACCCCCCATCCCAGTCCTCTCTCCCCTCTCGGGTGACTCGCCCCGTCGGTCTCCTCCACCCTAACCCCCCTCCCCTCTCTCAGAGGCCTCGCCCCGTCGGTCTCCTCTACCCTAACCCCCCTCCCCTCTCTCAGAGGCCTCGCCCCGTCTCCTCTAAGCAGCTTAAGGGAGGGGGTGGTGGTGGATCTTCCTGGTCACACAAAGACATCCCGTCAACGCCCCTCCCCCCTCCTCCCCCCTACGCGACGCTAACCAAGAGTCGCTCTTGGTCGAATTATCATAGTAATTACCACGAATTAATTATCTTTAGCCAGGAAACCGGCCACCCTGGTCGGCCTGGCAAGGGTGGTGAGTGTTGATCATGGGGAGGGGGGGGGGGGGGGGGAGGTGGTTAGAGACCCCGCGACCTCAGATTCCACTGATTACGGGATTAATAAGGGACCCCCACCATCAGGTGCGTCCTAGTGCACCACCCCCCCCCCCCCTCAGGTGTATGAAGACCTCAGTAAACCAGGCCCCTCCCCCCCCCCCACCCTCACCCTCCACCAGCCGCCCGCCTCACTCCCCGCCCAGCGTTACTCATAGTCCTTGTACCGGAAATCCACGAAAAGGGAGAGAAAAAAATGGAAAAACTATTTTGTCGATAGAAGAAAGACGGTGTGTTATGAGAGGGACGAAGGGGGAGGGGAGGGGGGGGGGGGTCAAACGCACAAAGGGTTTCAATGAATCAGATATGGAAAACACGGAAAACACAAAACCGTTTCGATTCAACCCAATTACAAAAAATACATCAGGTTGCAGAGCAATTAATGTTGCATGGGGCAATATCGGTCTGACGGCAGCATGAGGCGAGTGTGGGGGGGTGGGCGGGATGGTAGTGGGGCGGGGGGGTGGTGGTGGTGGTGGGGGGGGCATGAGCAATTATTTACACCCATTCCCCTCCACCATTAGCGGGCCCTCCACCCTACCTCGTCCACCCACCCTCCCCGCCCCCCCTCCCGCTGCTCTTATTCTATCGACATTACCTTTTCTGTCGATAGCGAAATGCAATAAAAACATTCAATCCATAGAAGGATTTTCGGCTACGAGCGAATTACCCGCAGCGCCGGGGGTCGCTCACAACGGGAGCGGCACGGTCGCCGGCGTGATGCCTGGGGGTGGGGACGGGGGGGGGAGAGGGTGAGGGCACATATAGAATGCGAGTGGCTGTGGCTGTGGTAGTAAAACCCTATTGCTATTTCATAAGCACCATCTGACTTGACAGGTCCTTCACACCGGATGCGGGGACGGGCTGTAAAGATACCCGATTTAGTCGCCCTATCTGGCCGCGGAGGCACGTCAGGGGAGGGGGTGGGTGGGTGGATGGTGGTCGGGGGCCCCATCGAGCGGAATACCCCCCCCCCGCCTGCCCCGTCTAACACGGCCAGCCATATCTCCCACCCCCCACTGCCCCCGTCCACCCCGGCCAGCCCCCCCCCCCACTGCCCCGTCACCCGGCCAGCCCTGCCGCTGACTAGCCGTCATCGATTCTCGCCGCTGGCAATCGGGGCCCATTAGTGGCGGAGGAGCCGTGAGGAGATAAAAGCAGGGAAGGGAAATTCTTCTTCAGCAGAAGTAATGAAAGAAAGTGCAGAATACAAAGAGAGGAAATTGGAGTGAACGAAGAAAGGAATCCAGGATTATGTGGATGAGTTGAGATTTTGGGCCACCTTAGGGCACACATCGGCTAAACCGGGCCAAAGATTCTCTGTGGAACATGGCGGAAGAAATTGGGCTGCCAAGAGCAGAAGAAACGAGTAACGTAAAAATACTCATTGGTAGATCTGAGAAAATAAGACGGCATGGAATTTGCACAGGTGGGGGCCGACCCCCACACGTACATACGGGCACTCGGAGCACCCCGGCCGGACTGTAACACGCTTCCCAGTCGGCCACCAGGCGAATCCACGAGAGACTGAAAGCCATGAATAAAACATCGATCGACAAAGACAGCGGCAAAGACAATGTGAGAGAGCAGAATACAGAGAGAGCTGGGGAGGGGTGTGGAAGGGGGGCGGGGGAGGGGAGGGGAGGGGGCAAGGGGGGGGGGGCATTTGATCTGGCTAGATACATGCAGATAAAGCCACTTATCTGTCGCAGCACGGGGCACATTAACACAACCGTCATAAATTAGAGCAAACTGCTGTCGGTCGCGGGTCGTTTGCTGTGGAGTCCCGATAAGCGCCAGATTCAGCGATAGGGCAGCGCGGGGGCCTCAGCCGGGGGGGGGGGGGGGGGTGGGGGGCTGTCGTGTTGACGGTCTGCCCGGCCGCGGAGGCCCCTGTGTGGGGTGGGGTGGGGAGGGGGTAAGGTGGGGGTTGGCGATTACGTCACCACAGTCTCTCTAGGTCTAGGTCCCGCTGGGTAAGAGCAATCGACTTATAAACTATAGAGACACAGTCGTTGTTCTGCTGTTTCGAAGGCATTCAATGACGTACGTTAACGGTTACGAGTGCCCCCACACCCCAGGGGTGACTATCGCTATCAGTCACGAGGGCACCCCCACCATACCCCCCAAAGGTATCTCCCACCAGTGAGATCGTTCTTCCATGTCAGGGCGAACCATTGAACCAGCACGCCTCCCGTATCACTCACGGCTATAATTTCACATTTCGTGGATAACGGAGCGCGCGAGAGGCATTGCTCCCACGCCCACCCCCTAGGGGAGTGCCCCATCAGTCGCGAGGGGTACCGCCAACTCCCCTCCTCACCCTGACAACATCATACCCCCTCCAATAGCCCGCTCTTCAGTAATGTTTCCAGCCCTCCTCCTCAGTTAGCGGCCATCCAGAATGGTCGGTCAGTGGCACCTGGTTGTTAGGTCAGGTAACGTGGCGACCATACAATGTAATAATAATAATAAGTTTATTGCACTAAAAGGCTCAGGCCCATCGGTACAAAACCCATATACAAACCAATTGTTCTTCCTTGTCCCTGTGTAAACCAGTTAAATTTAACTTGTTTCCCTTAATCTCCCTGCATAGTATATAATTTGACCCAGCTCATAAAGTATTTCGTCATTTCTCGATTTCAATAGAAATATGAAGTCTGAAATGCAGTAATTTCTGATCCAGGGTAAGTATATCTTACGAATGTCGATATACAGATCACATATGCACACAAAGTGAAATGTGTCTTCGACATAAAATATACCTTTACGGCTACAATGTTGGGAGTATCTTTCGTCTCTGGATATATTTAGTTTTTTTATAATGTGTGAATATGTGATTCTCACTGTGTGATGCTCACTGTGTGATCACTGTGTGATGCTCACTGTGTGATCACTGTGGGATGTTCACTGTGATGCTCACTGTGTGATGCTCACTGTGTGATGCTCACTGTGTGACTCACCGTGTGATGCTCACTGTGATGCTCACTCTGATCACTGTGTGATGCTCACTGTGTGATCACTGTGATCACTGTGTGATGCTCAACTGTGATGCTCACTGTGATCACTGTGTGATCACTGTGGGATGTTCACTGTGATGCTCACTGTGTGATGCTCACTGTGTGATGCTCACTGTGATGCTCACTGTGTGATCACCGTGTGATGCTCACTGTGATCACTGTGTGATGCTCACTGTGTGATCACTGTGTGATGCTCACTGTGATCACTGTGTGATGCTCACTGTGTGATGCTCACTGTGATGCTCACTGTGTGATCACCGTGTGATGCTCACTGTGATCACTGTGTGATGCTCATTGTGTGATCACTGTGATCACTGTGCGATGCTCACTGTGTGATCACTGTGTGATGCTCACTGTGTGATCACCGTGTGATGCTCACTGTGATGCTCACTGTGTGATCACTGTGTGATGCTCACTGTGATGCTCACTGTGATCACTGTGTGATGCTCACTGTGTGATCACTGTGATCACTGTGATCACTGTGTGATGCTCACTGTGTGATCACTGTGTGATGCTCACTGTGATGCTCACTGTGATGCTCACTGTGTGATGCTCACTGTGATCACTGTGTGATCACTGTGTGATGCTCACTGTGTGATCACTGTGGGATGTTCACTGTGATGCTCACTGTGTGATGCTCACTGTGTGATGCTCACTGTGTGATCACTGTGTGATGCTCACTGTGTGATCACTGTGGGATGTGCTCAGTGTGAATTAGTCCGAAACCTGCGCGTGGAGGCAATTACTGTGTTACAAATGAAGTTCTATAATCTA
This sequence comes from Arenicola marina, assembly GCA_964019135.1. Classification (NCBI taxonomy): domain Eukaryota; kingdom Metazoa; phylum Annelida; class Polychaeta; family Arenicolidae; genus Arenicola; species Arenicola marina. The sequence goes on from OZ025255.1 coordinate 31,574,929, forward strand.
CGTATCAATCAACACGTATCATATCAAAGCTTCCATGCTGATCAGAACAGGAGAGTTCACGAGGAGAGAGGGTAAAAGTCGGACATACCATGATATGATTAGAAAACCAACACATACACTTTTAGTGAAACCTCGGGTATACTTCCAAGGGTCACCGAATATAACTACAAAGAGCAACCGTGCACGGTTTCCCGGGCGCTCCAGTTTGGAGGCACGTCATGACGCAAACGTGCAAGATTCCCACGGCAGTGAGGCTTTGAAACCACATAAAGTCAGTGGCCTTCGCTTGGGGCGCCACCCACCAATCAGAGCACGTTATGATCCATTTCACTCGCTAGGTGGCATTACTGGTTACCCTGAACACCGTGGTTGGGAACGAATACAGAGGACGAATCGAACAATTGGTTCATCTGCTGAATTAAATAAAGCCACAATTACAACAATGTGGCGGGAAAGGGATGAAACTAAAACACTCAATAAAGATCTCATCATCATGAGTGTCTGAAAACACACTTCCAAGGAATGAATGGACAAAGTTGGTCTGATTCGGATTTCACAACGTGGTGGCCTCATGATTTCAATGCATTGCTATTATAAGTTGGGGTATTATAAGAAGGAGTTTCGGTTTATGCTCATTGCAAGAGGAAATTGTGGATATCAGGCCTTGGCGCAGACTGTCACACTTACATATTTTGTGCTTGCCCTTCATCGGGAATTTGACCAGCAGTTCTAGAGGGTTCGAGCAGACGAAGACATAGGGACTGGACGACTCGCCGGCCGGGAACTGAAATTATCGAGCGATACATTCAGCCATGAACACATTTCTAGCAAAATACAGAGCCAGGTTAAGTCATATAGAGAACATAGTATCAGGCCTAATGAAGTGTCAGGTTAAGTCATATAGAGAACATAGTATCAGGCCTAATGAAGTGTCAGGTTAAGTCATATAGAGAACATAGTATCAGGCCTAATAAAATGTCAGGTTAAGTCATATAGAGAACATAGTATCAGGCCTAATAAAATGTCAGGTTAAGTCATATAGAGAACATAGTATCAGGTCTAATGAAGTGTCAGGTTAAGTCATATAGAGAACATAGTATCAGGCCTAATAAAATGTCAGGTTAAGTCATATAGAGAACATAGTATCAGGTCTAATAAAATGTCAGGTTAAGTCATATAGAGAACATAGTATCAGGCCTAATAAAATGTCAGGTTAAGTCATATAGAGAACATAGTATCAGGCCTAATGAAGTGTCAGGTTAAGTCATATAGAGAACATAGTATCAGGCCTAATGAAGTGTCAGGTTAAGTCATATAGAGAACATAGTATCAGGCCTAATAAAATGTCAGGTTAAGTCATATAGAGAACATAGTATCAGGCCTAATGAAGTGTCAGGTTAAGTCATATAGAGAACATAGTATCAGGCCTAATGAAATGTCAGGTTAAGTCATATAGAGAACATAGTATCAGGCCTAATGAAGTGTCAGGTTAAGTCAAATAGAGAACATAGTATCAGGCCTAATAAAATGTCAGGTTAAGTCACACACAGAGAACACATTCTCAGGCCAAATGAAATGTCAGGTTAAGTCAAATCGATAGTCAGCCACGCCCCTCCAACGCTTACCTCGTGTCTGTACTCTGCTTGCCAAAGGCAGTCACCCCCCCCATGGCCTACCTCATGTCTGTACTCTGCCTGCCCCAGGCAGTCACCCCCCCCCATGGCCTACCTCATGTCTGTACTCTGCCTGCCCCAGGCAGTCACCCCCCCCCATGGCCTACCTCGTGTCTGTACTCTGCCTGCCCCAGGCAGTCACCCTCCCCCATGGCCTACCTCATGTCTGTACTCTGCCTGCCCCAGGCAGTCACCCCCCCATGGCCTACCTCATGTCTGTACTCTGCCTGCCCCAGGCAGTCACCCCCCCCATGGCCTACCTCATGTCTGTACTCTGCCTGCCCCAGGCAGTCACCCCCCCCATGGCCTACCTCATGTCTGTACTCTGCCTGCCCCAGGCAGTCACCCCGCCCCATGGCCTACCTCATGTCTGTACTCTGCCTGCCCCAGGCAGTCACCCCCCCCATGGCCTACCTCATGTCTGTACTCTGCCTGCCCCAGGCAGTCACCCCCCCCCATGGCCTACCTCATGTCTGTACTCTGCCTGCCCCAGGCAGTCACCCCACCCTGCCTCAATGCTTACCTCATGTCTGTACTCTGCCTGCCCCAGGCAGTCACCCCCCCCCATGGCCTACCTCATGTCTGTACTCTGCCTGCCCCAGGCAGTCACCCCCCCCCATGGCCTACCTCATGTCTGTACTCTGCCTGCCCCAGGCAGTCACCCCCCCCCATGGCCTACCTCATGTCTGTACTCTGCCTGCCCCAGGCAGTCACCCCCCTCATGGCCTACCTCATGTCTGTACTCTGCCTGCCCCAGGCAGTCACCCCCCCCCCCATGGCCTACCTCATGTCTGTACTCTGCCTGCCCCAGGCAGTCACCCCCCCCCATGGCCTACCTCATGTCTGTACTCTGCCTGCCCCAGGCAGTCACCCCCCCCATGGCCTACCTCATGTCTGTACTCTGCCTGCCCCAGGCAGTCACCCCCCCCCATGGCCTACCTCATGTCTGTACTCTGCCTGCCCCAGGCAGTCACCCCCCCCTCCCCCATGGCCTACCTCATGTCTGTACTCTGCCTGCCCCAGGCAGTCACCCCCCCCCATGGCCTACCTCATGTCTGTACTCTGCCTGCCCCAGGCAGTCACCCCCCCCCATGGCCTACCTCATGTCTGTACTCTGCCTGCCCCAGGCAGTCACCCCCCCTCCCCCATGGTCTACCTCATGTCTGTACTCTGCTTGCCAAAGGCAGTCACCCCCCCCCATGGCCTACCTCATGTCTGTACTCTGCCTGCCCCAGGCAGTCACCCCCCCCCCATGGCCTACCTCATGTCTGTACTCTGCCTGCCCCAGGCAGTCACCCCCCCCCCATGGCCTACCTCATGTCTGTACTCTGCCTGCCCCAGGCAGTCACCCCCCCCCATGGCCTACCTCATGTCTGTACTCTGCTTGCCAAAGGCAGTCACCCCCCCCATGGCCTACCTCATGTCTGTACTCTGCCTGCCCCAGGTAGTCACCCCCCCATGGCCTACCTCATGTCTGTACTCTGCCTGCCCCAGGCAGTCACCCCCCCCCCATGGCCTACCTCATGTCTGTACTCTGCCTGCCCCAGGCAGTCACCCCCCCCCCATGGCCTACCTCATGTCTGTACTCTGCCTGCCCCAGGCAGTCACCCCCCCCCATGGCCTACCTCATGTCTGTACTCTGCTTGCCAAAGGCAGTCACCCCCCCCCCCTCCCCCATGGCCTACCTCATGTCTGTACTCTGCCTGCCCCAGGCAGTCACCCCACCCTGCCTCAATGCTTACCTCATGTCTGTACTCTGCCTGCCCCAGGCAGTCACCCCACCCTGCCTCAATGCTTACCTCATGTCTGTACTCTGCCTGCCCCAGGCAGTCACCCCCCTCCCCCATGGCCTACCTCATGTCTGTACTCTGCCTGCCCCAGGCAGTCACCCCACCCTGCCTCAATGCTTACCTCATGTCTGTACTCTGCCTGCCCCAGGCAGTCACCCCCCCCCTCCCCCATGGCCTACCTCATGTCTGTACTCTGCTTGCCCCAGGCAGTCACCCCCCCCCTCCCCCATGGCCTACCTCATGTCTGTACTCTGCCTGCCCCAGGCAGTCACCCCAGCCTCCCTCAATGCTTACCTCATGTCTGTACTCTGCCTGCCCCAGGCAGTCAGTCACCTCAACACAGCCCAGCAGACAACTTGTGGGGTACTCCTTGGGTAGAGCCAGATCGGAGTCTGCAAACACAACACACATGCAGTGCTTAAGTTCTTACATATACAAATAAGATATATTGTACATACGACGAGAATCAGATCAGTGCCGGTTGTGTAAGGCGGTACATGACATTCCGCCCATGCCATTCTATTGGAAATGGACGGGGCTTAATACATTGTGGAGCTGGCGGTACTGCCACCCCCCCCCCACCACCTTATCTAACACTTACCATTGTAGAGCTGGCGGTACCGGCCCCCCCCCACCTTATCTAACGCTTACCATTGTAGAGCTGGCGGTACTGGCCCTCCACCCACCTTATCTAACACTTACCATTGTAGAGCTGGCGGTACTGGCCCTCCACCTTATCTAACACTTACCATTGTAGAGCTGGCGGTACTGGCCCTCCACCTTATCTAACACTTACCATTGTAGAGCTGGCGGTACTGGCCCTCCATCCACCTTATCTAACACTTACCATTGTAGAGCTGGCGGTACTGGCCCTCCCCCCACCTTATCTAACACTTACCATTGTAGAACTGGCGGTACTGGCCCTCCCCCCACCTTATCTAACACTTACCATTGTAGAGCTGGCGGTACTGGCCCCCCACCCACCTTATCTAACACATACCATTGTAGAGCTGGCGGTACTGGCCCTCCCCCCACCTTATCTAACACTTACCATTGTAGAGCTGGCGGTACTGGCCCTCCCCCCACCTTATCTAACACTTACCATTGTAGAGCTGGCGGTACTGGCCCTCCCCCCACCTTATCTAACACTTACCATTGTAGAGCTGGCGGTACTGGCCCTCCATCCACCTTATCTAACACTTACCATTGTAGAACTGGCGGTACTGGCCCTCCCCCCACCTTATCTAACACATACCATTGTAGAGCTGGCGGTACTGGCCCTCCCCCACCTTATCTAACACATACCATTGTAGAGCTGGCGGTACTGGCCCTCCCCCCACCTTATCTAACACTTACCATTGTAGAGCTGGCGGTACTGGCCCCCCCCCCACCTTATCTAACACATACCATTGTAGAGCTGGCGGTACTGGCCCTCCCCCCACCTTATCTAACACATACCATTGTAGAGCTGGCGGTACTGGCCCTCCCCCCACCTTATCTAACACATACCATTGTAGAGCTGGCGGTACTGGCCCTCCCCCCACCTTATCTAACACATACCATTGTAGAGCTGGCGGTACTGGCCCTCCCCCCACCTTATCTAACACTTACCATTGTAGAACTGGCGGTACTGGCCCTCCCCCCACCTTATCTAACACTTACCATTGTAGAGCTGGCGGTACTGGCCCTCCCCCCACCTTATCTAACACTTACCATTGTAGAGCTGGCGGTACTGGCCCTCCCCCCACCTTATCTAACACATACCATTGTAGAGCTGGCGGTACTGGCCCTCCCCCCACCTTATCTAACACTTACCATTGTAGAACTGGCGGTACTGGCCCTCCCCCCACCTTATCTAACACTTACCATTGTAGAGCTGGCGGTACTGGCCCTCCCCCCACCTTATCTAACACTTACCATTGTAGAGCTGGCGGTACTGGCCCTCCCCCCACCTTATCTAACACTTACCATTGTAGAGCTGGCGGTACTGGCCCTCCCCCCACCTTATCTAACACTTACCATTGTAGAGCTGGCGGTACTGGCCCTCCCCCCACCTTATCTAACACATACCATTGTAGAGCTGGCGGTACTGGCCCTCCCCCCACCTTATCTAACACTTACCATTGTAGAACTGGCGGTACTGGCCCTCCCCCCACCTTATCTAACACTTACCATTGTAGAGCTGGCGGTACTGGCCCTCCCCCCACCTTATCTAACACTTACCATTGTAGAGCTGGCGGTACTGGCCCTCCCCCCACCTTATCTAACACATACCATTGTAGAGCTGGCGGTACTGGCCCTCCCCCCACCTTATCTAACACATACCATTGTAGAACTGGCGGTACTGGCCCTCCCCCCACCTTATCTAACACTTACCATTGTAGAGCTGGCGGTACTGGCCCTCCCCCCACCTTATCTAACACTTACCATTGTAGAGCTGGCGGTACTGGCCCTCCCCCCACCTTATCTAACACTTACCATTGTAGAACTGGCGGTACTGGCCCTCCCCCCACCTTATCTAACACTTACCATTGTAGAACTGGCGGTACTGGCCCTCCCCCCACCTTATCTAACACTTACCATTGTAGAGCTGGCGGTACTGGCCCCCCACCCACCTTATCTAACACATACCATTGTAGAGCTGGCGGTACTGGCCCTCCCCCCACCTTATCTAACACTTACCATTGTAGAGCTGGCGGTACTGGCCCTCCCCCCACCTTATCTAACACTTACCATTGTAGAACTGGCGGTACTGGCCCTCCCCCCACCTTATCTAACACATACCATTGTAGAGCTGGCGGTACTGGCCCTCCCCCCACCTTATCTAACACTTACCATTGTAGAACTGGCGGTACTGGCCCTCCCCCCACCTTATCTAACACATACCATTGTAGAGCTGGCGGTACTGGCCCTCCCCCCACCTTATCTAACACTTACCATTGTAGAGCTGGCGGTACTGGCCCTCCCCCCACCTTATCTAACACTTACCATTGTAGAGCTGGCGGTACTGGCCCTCCCCCCACCTTATCTAACACTTACCATTGTAGAGCTGGCGGTACTGGCCCTCCCCCCACCTTATCTAACACATACCATTGTAGAGCTGGCGGTACTGGCCCTCCCCCCACCTTATCTAACACTTACCATTGTAGAGCTGGCGGTACTGGCCCTCCCCCCACCTTATCTAACACTTACCATTGTAGAACTGGCGGTACTGGCCCTCCCCCCACCTTATCTAACACTTACCATTGTAGAGCTGGCGGTACTGGCCCTCCACCTTATCTAACACTTACCATTGTAGAGCTGGCGGTACTGGCCCTCCACCTTATCTAACACTTACCATTGTAGAGCTGGCGGTACTGGCCCTCCATCCACCTTATCTAACACTTACCATTGTAGAGCTGGCGGTACTGGCCCTCCCCCCACCTTATCTAACACTTACCATTGTAGAACTGGCGGTACTGGCCCTCCCCCCACCTTATCTAACACTTACCATTGTAGAGCTGGCGGTACTGGCCCCCCCCCCACCTTATCTAACACTTACCATTGTAGAACTGGCGGTACTGGCCCTCCCCCCCACCTTATCTAACACTTACCATTGTAGAGCTGGCGGTACTGGCCCTCCCCCCACCTTATCTAACACTTACCATTGTAGAACTGGCGGTACTGGCCCTCCCCCCACCTTATCTAACACTTACCATTGTAGAACTGGCGGTACTGGCCCTCCCCCCACCTTATCTAACACTTACCATTGTAGAGCTGGCGGTACTGGCCCTCCACCTTATCTAACACTTACCATTGTAGAGCTGGCGGTACTGGCCCTCCACCTTATCTAACACTTACCATTGTAGAGCTGGCGGTACTGGCCCTCCATCCACCTTATCTAACACTTACCATTGTAGAGCTGGCGGTACTGGCCCTCCACCTTATCTAACACTTACCATTGTAGAGCTGGCGGTACTGGCCCTCCCCCCACCTTATCTAACACTTACCATTGTAGAGCTGGCGGTACTGGCCCTCCACCTTATCTAACACTTACCATTGTAGAGCTGGCGGTACTGGCCCTCCACCTTATCTAACACTTACCATTGTAGAGCTGGCGGTACTGGCCCTCCATCCACCTTATCTAACACTTACCATTGTAGAGCTGGCGGTACTGGCCCTCCCCCCACCTTATCTAACACTTACCATTGTAGAACTGGCGGTACTGGCCCTCCCCCCACCTTATCTAACACTTACCATTGTAGAGCTGGCGGTACTGGCCCCCCCCCCACCTTATCTAACACTTACCATTGTAGAACTGGCGGTACTGGCCCTCCCCCCCACCTTATCTAACACTTACCATTGTAGAGCTGGCGGTACTGGCCCTCCCCCCACCTTATCTAACACTTACCATTGTAGAACTGGCGGTACTGGCCCTCCCCCCACCTTATCTAACACTTACCATTGTAGAACTGGCGGTACTGGCCCTCCCCCCACCTTAATTAACACTTACCATTGTAGAGCTGGCGGTACTGGCCCTCCACCTTATCTAACACTTACCATTGTAGAGCTGGCGGTACTGGCCCTCCACCTTATCTAACACTTACCATTGTAGAGCTGGCGGTACTGGCCCTCCATCCACCTTATCTAACACTTACCATTGTAGAGCTGGCGGTACTGGCCCTCCCCCCACCTTATCTAACACTTACCATTGTAGAACTGGCGGTACTGGCCCTCCCCCCACCTTATCTAACACATACCATTGTAGAGCTGGCGGTACTGGCCCTCCCCCCACCTTATCTAACACTTACCATTGTAGAACTGGCGGTACTGGCCCTCCCCCCACCTTATCTAACACATACCATTGTAGAGCTGGCGGTACTGGCCCTCCCCCCACCTTATCTAACACTTACCATTGTAGAGCTGGCGGTACTGGCCCTCCCCCCACCTTATCTAACACTTACCATTGTAGAGCTGGCGGTACTGGCCCTCCCCCCACCTTATCTAACACTTACCATTGTAGAGCTGGCGGTACTGGCCCTCCCCCCACCTTATCTAACACTTACCATTGTAGAGCTGGCGGTACTGGCCCTCCCCCCACCTTATCTAACACTTACCATTGTAGAGCCGGCGGTACTGGCCCTCCACCTTATCTAACACTTACCATTGTAGAGCTGGCGGTACTGGCCCTCCCCCCACCTTATCTAACACTTACCATTGTAGAACTGGCGGTACTGGCCCTCCCCCCACCTTATCTAACACTTACCATTGTAGAGCTGGCGGTACTGGCCCTATCCCCAACTTATATAACACTTACCATTGTAGAGCTGGCGGTACTGGCCCTCCCCCCACCTTATCTAACACTTACCATTGTAGAGCTGGCGGTACTGGCCCTCCCCCCACCTTATCTAACACATACCATTGTAGAACTGGCGGTACTGGCTCTCCCCCCACCTTATCTAACACTTACCATTGTAGAGCTGGCGGTACTGGCCCTCCCCCCACCTTATCTAACACATACCATTGTAGAGCTGGCGGTACTGGCCCTCCCCCCACCTTATCTAACACATACCATTGTAGAACTGGCGGTACTGGCCCTCCACCTTATCTAACACATACCATTGTAGAGCTGGCGGTACTGGCCCTCCCCCCACCTTATCTAACACATACCATTGTAGAGCTGGCGGTACTGGCCCTCCATCCACCTTATCTAACACTTACCATTGTAGAACTGGCGGTACTGGCCCTCCCCCCACCTTATCTAACACTTACCATTGTAGAACTGGCGGTACTGGCCCTCCACCTTATCTAACACATACCATTGTAGAACTGGCGGTACTGGCCCTCCCCCCACCTTATCTAACACATACCATTGTAGAGCTGGCGGTACTGGCCCTCCATCCACCTTATCTAACACTTACCATTGTAGAGCTGGCGGTACTGGCCCTCCCCCCACCTTATCTAACACATACCATTGTAGAGCTGGCGGTACTGGCCCTCCATCCACCTTATCTAACACTTACCATTGTAGAACTGGCGGTACTGGCCCTCCCCCCACCTTATCTAACACTTACCATTGTAGAGCTGGCGGTACTGGCCCTCCCCCCACCTTATCTAACACTTACCATTGTAGAACTGGCGGTACTGGCCCCCCCCACCTTATCTAACACTTACCATTGTAGAGCTGGCGGTACTGGCCCTCCCCCCACCTTATCTGACACTTACCATTGTAGAGCTGGCGGTACTGGCCCTCCCCCCACCTTATCTAACACATACCATTGTAGAGCTGGCGGTACTGGCCCTCCCCCCACCTTATCTAACACATACCATTGTAGAGCTGGCGGTACTGGCCCTCCCCCCACCTTATCTAACACTTACCATTGTAGAACTGGCGGTACTGGCCCCCCCCCACCTTATCTAACACTTACCATTGTAGAGCTGGCGGTACTGGCCCTCCCCCCACCTTATCTAACACTTACCATTGTAGAGCTGGCGGTACTGGCCCTCCCCCCACCTTATCTAACACTTACCATTGTAGAACTGGCGGTACTGGCCCTCCCCCCACCTTATCTAACACATACCATTGTAGAGCTGGCGGTACTGGCCCTCCCCCCACCTTATCTAACACTTACCATTGTAGAGCTGGCGGTACTGGCCCTCCCCCCACCTTATCTAACACTTACCATTGTAGAGCTGGCGGTACTGGCCCTCCACCCACCTTATCTAACACTTACCATTGTAGAGCTGGCGGTACTGGCCCTCCCCCCACCTTATCTAACACTTACCATTGTAGAGCTGGCGGTACTGGCCCTCCCCCCACCTTATCTAACACTTACCATTGTAGAACTGGCGGTACTGGCCCCCCCCCACCTTATCTAACACTTACCATTGTAGAGCTGGCGGTACTGGCCCTCCCCCCACCTTATCTAACACTTACCATTGTGGAACTGGCGGTACTGGCCCCCCCCCACCTTATCTAACACTTACCATTGTAGAGCTGGCGGTACTGGCCCTCCCCCCACCTTATCTAACACTTACCATTGTAGAGCTGGCGGTACTGGCCCTCCCCCCACCTTATCTAACACTTACCATTGTAGAGCTGGCGGTACTGGCCCTCCCCCCACCTTATCTAACACTTACCATTGTAGAGCTGGCGGTACTGGCCCTCCATCCACCTTATCTAACACTTACCATTGTAGAGCTGGCGGTACTGGCCCTCCCCCCACCTTATCTAACACTTACCATTGTAGAGCTGGCGGTACTGGCCCTCCCCCCACCTTATCTAACACTTACCATTGTAGAGCTGGCGGTACTGGCCCTCCCCCCACCTTATCTAACACTTACCATTGTAGAGCTGGCGGTACTGGCCCTCCCCCCACCTTATCTAACACTTACCATTGTAGAGCTGGCGGTACTGGCCCTCCCCCCACCTTATCTAACACTTACCATTGTAGAACTGGCGGTACTGGCCCTCCCCCCACCTTATATAACACTTACCATTGTAGAGCTGGCGGTACTGGCCCCCCCCCACCTTATCTAACACTTACCATTGTAGAGCTGGCGGTACTGACCCTCCCCCCACCTTATCTAACACTTACCATTGTAGAACTGGCGGTACTGGCCCTCCCCCCACCTTATCTAACACTTACCATTGTAGAGCTGGCGGTACTGGCCCTCCCCCCACCTTATCTAACACTTACCATTGTAGAGCTGACGGTACTGGCCCTATCCCCAACTTATATAACACTTACCATTGTAGAGCTGGCGGTACTGGCCCTCCCCCCACCTTATCTAACACTTACCATTGTAGAGCTGGCGGTACTGGCCCTCCACTTTATCTAACACTTACCATTGTAGAGCTGGCGGTACTGCCCCCCCCACCCTCCACCTTATCTAACACTTACCATTGTAGAACTGTCGGTACTGGCCCTCCACCGTTTCAATCTCCTCGAGAGACGGCCGCTTGGTGGTGGCGGCTATCCACAGTCGGCCGCGGTGAGCCGTGTACCACGTGCGTCCCTCGTGCCTATAGCAACAAGCACAACTGTTGTAAAGATCAAGCACAAGGTTTCAAGCATCTCGGCAAAAGGTGATGGCAGCAGCATTAAAATATCATCATGGTTCTTCTGCTATAACTTTTTGCTACCTTTTTCAAAATGTTTCGATTGATGGACTAACTGGTGGATTATACCTGGTATCTACCTTGGTCCACACTAATGCGGCATTCAACCCATAACCATTGACCTGTGTTTCGATGCCATTGACCATCAGTGCAATAGCGAGGAAGTAATGTATGACGCCCTTGACCTACGTGTCACTGTCCTTGACCTACGTGTCTGTGTCCTTGACCTACGTGTCGGTGTTCTTGACCTACGTATCGATGCCCTTGACCTACGTGTCGCTGGCCTTGACCTAGGTGTATGTGTCCTTGATAAATTTTTGTGATGCCCTTGACGAGGAGCGAGGGCCAAGGCTGGTGTATACTGAGTGCCATGCCCTTGACCTACGTGACCGTGACCTACTTTTTGATGCCCTTGACCTACGTGACCGTGACCTACTTTTTGATGCCCTTGACGAGGAGCGAGGCCCAGGGCTGGTGCATGCTGAGTGCCATGCCCTCGTCTGACATGGCCTGGAGTTCCCGATCCTGGATCCGGACAGCCCGCCGTCTGGAGTCCCCGGAGTCGGCCGCCCGGGCTGCCTCAGACCAGGGCCTCTCCCCAGCCCTGGAGCCGTTGTCTGACCCCACAAACTGCAAGCAAGGGGCCTCAATTTCTAGCATAACAACTACTCAGGTGTGTATAAGAGATGAAAACGTGCTGAGTCATATTCATAACGCATACTTAGCGCTACCTAAGGCTTCTTCGTGTTAAGTAAAGCATTTAACAAGGGTTTTCCCGGCGAAAGATGGAAAACGTTTACCGAGCAAATTCTTGAGTAGGATGGTGTGAACTTTAAGAAAGATAACGCTAAAAATACAAAGAAACTGTGACCGACATTCGCTGCATATCTTCACGTATTATCGCCCAGATGATCACATGTTATCGTCCTTCTTGAGGCCGGGTCATGGGCGTACAGACTAGGACCCTCACCTTGGGGGGCGGCTGCGTTATGCTGGGGTTGACGAGATGGCCGAAGTCATCGTCCGTGAACTTTGGCCCACTTTCCGAGCCTGGCCCGGCCCTCTTCCCATAATGCACCTGCTGCACGACCGAGTCATCCCTGTCGTACACGTTGACTACTGAGTTGTCCTCAATGACCTTGCGACCGGCGAAGTCCAGCGTCACCTTGCGGTCGCGTCTAGAGGCGTGGCGCTGACTGCGTAGTTCGTCTTCTCGCCGCTGCAGCGCTGACTTCTCCGCTTGGCTCAGCCATTGGTTGCTTTCCGTGGCAAAGTAGTCAGATTCGTCGTCTATCACCTGAGTCCTCTTGACGCTGTGGTGGTGGTGGTGGTGGGGGGGGGGGGGGTAATACGTCAATTACTGGTGTATGTATATAGCATTCAATGATAGTCGCGGGACAGAAAATATAATAAGTCTTTAATTTCACTGAGCATATACACATAAACTAGACTGCTGTGAGAAAGCACGCGATTAAAGCAGATCAAAGTAACATTGTTGAGAGGGCCTGAGGCAGAAGGCGGCACGCAGACAATATGACCGCGCTCCCATACCTTTTAAACAACAATAAAGTGACCATGATAAAACGAGGTATTAAAAGTTCAGGAGGCCACGTGACCTTTACTCACGAGGTCTTGTCATAGTCCAGCAGTTTGTCCTTGTGACGCACGGCCTTGTCAAAGCCGTCCCGCACCGTGCCGGCCACGCTGGGGAGGGGGGGTTCAGAGGAGCTGCCCCCCACGGCCCGACCGCTGGGCGTGTAGTCCGCCCGCACCGCCCCTCCCCGCCCGCCACTCTGACCCATCAGCTGCTGCCGCAGCTTTTCGCTCTTCTTCGAGCCTCTGTCCAGGATTTCTTGTTGCTCCTTGGTACAAACCTACCATCGACAGTTCGCGCGTTTATAGGAGTTATTGCTTTTAAATGAAGAGAGCTTGATAAATGCCAAGGCTACCGAGGTAGGAAATCAAAAAGGACAGAATAAACATAATTGATATCAATATGTTTTACGATTCAAAACACAAAACATTGTTCGTATATACTTATTCTTTAAACGAAAGTCGGTACATAGGCATTATTAATTTAATATTACAATGGGGTGGAGGCATAATGGGGGTGGAAGTCTAGTGTGGGTGGGGGTGAAATGGGGCGGGACTGGAGTGGCGGTAGAAATGGAGTGGGGTGGCGGTGGGACTGGAGTGGGGTGGCGGTGGGACTGGAGTGGGGTGGCGGTGGGACTGGAGTGGGGGTGGCGGTGGGACTGGAGTGGGGTAGCGGTGGGACTGGAGTGGGGTGGCGGTGGGACTGGAGTGGGGTGGTGGTGGGACTGGAGTGGGGTGGTGGTGGGACTGGAGTGGGGTGGCGGTGGGACTGGAGTGGGGCGGCGGTGGGACTGGAGTGGGATGGCGGTGGGACTGGAGTGGGATGGCGGTGGGACTGGAGTGGGGTGGCGGTGGGACTGGAGTGGGGTGGCGGTGGGACTGGAGTGGGGTGGCGGTGGGACTGGAGTGGGGCGGCCGTGGGACTGGAGTGGGATGGCGGTGGGACTGGAGTGGGGTGGCGGTGGGGCTGGAGTGGGGGTGGCGGTGGGACTGGAGTGGGGTGGCGGTGGGGCTGGAGTGGGGTGGCGGTGGGGCTGGAGTGGGGTGGCGGTGGGACTGGAGTGGGGTGGCGGTGGGGCTGGAGTGGGGTGGCGGTGGGACTGGAGTGGGGTGGTGGTGGGACTGGAGTGGGGTGGCGGTGGGACTGGAGTGGGGTGGCGGTGGGACTGGAGTGGGGTGGCGGTGGGACTGGAGTGGGGTGGTGGTGGGACTGGAGTGGGGTGGCGGTGGGGTTGGAGTGGGGTGGCGGTGGGGCTGGAGGGGGGGCGGTGGGACTGGAGTGGGGTGGCGGTGGGGCTGGAGTGGGGTGGCGGTGGGGCTGGAGTGCGGGGGCGTTGGGGCTGGAGTGGGGTGGCGGTGGGACTGGAGTGGGGTGGCGGTGGGGCTGGAGTTGGGTGGCCTTGGGGCTGGAGTGGGGGTGGCGGTGGGGCTGGAGTGGGATGGCGGTGGGGCTGGAGTGGGGTGGCGGTGGGACTGGAGTGGGGTGGCGGTGGGACTGGAGTCGGATGGCGGTGGGGCTGGAGGGGGAGCGGTGGGACTGGAGTGGGGTGGCGGTGGGGCTGGAGTGGGGTGGCGGTGGGACTGGAGTGGGGTGGCGGTGGGACTGGAGTGGGGTGGCGGTGGGACTGGAGTGGGGTGGCGGTGGGGCTGGAGTGGGGTGGCGGTGGGACTAGAGTGGGGTGGCGGTGGGGTTGGAGTGGGGGTGGCGGTGGGACTGACTAAAGTGGGAATAAAAGTGGAGTGGGTGGAGGGGGTGGGGAAGCTCACCAGATTTCCGCAGAAGAGACACGGCCCAGACCCCTCCTGGTCACACACCACTCGTCCACACTTGAGGCAGTTGTTGATCAGAGCGTGTTTCAAGGCCTGACAGTCACAGGAATGGCGGCCTGCAAGGAAAACAAACCCTCCCTTATTCCATAACATATGTTATATAAATATTGACGGAATATTATACAAATATATAAGATATGACATATCTATACGTAGACTTCCGATTATCGACAATGGAAGGTTGTATCCTAAAAGCTCCACAGGACGACCGACCGCGGTTACACCATCCATGTCGCCTTCAGCTGTAGACAGTCTTAAATGGACGGAATCTCAAAGCTCAATTTCGTAGAGAGTGAACGCTTTCTTCGTATTAGAAACACGAACATATTGACCAAGGTGGAGTTGGCGCGAGTTAGCAGGTACTTTTACTGGCCCGACATCAAGCTGTAGCAGCCGGTCTATTTTCATGAAAATGAAGGGCTGTTGTAAGTCGATAAACGCCATGCAAAATTTGCATTTTTTCTATTATTACGAGTTAAATAAACTTTACTTGCATATGTGCTGGGCGTTAACATGTATCCTTGCTACTTTGGTATAATTTTCACATACAACGTTCGAAGTAAATGTTCAGCGCTTACAGGCCTTCCCAGATGTTGTGAGCCAGTCGCCTCCTTTACACCATACCAGTATAAATCGTGACCAAGAAACGTAGCGCGCTTAAATCTATAACTACAATTCGTCTGTGCGTGACGTCATGCTTCATTGTTCTACATAATGTCGCTATGGCAACGATTGACTATTGCAGGGGCCCCAGGGCGGTTTGGGTCCGATTACACGATTTTAGCTGTCTTCAGATTTAATGATATTGTACTCATTAACACGACCACGAACTCGTAATAACAACTATTATCACGACACTGGATCAGATTACAAAAAAGAACTGTACCTTAGTGGAATTAGACAACAGTAATATATTGCAAAATTCTGATGCAAATAGCGGCATGTATATTAGCAGCATATTGGTGGCCATTACCTGGCAGTTTGGCGATAGTTTTGGAGACACCCTCCTCGTTGAATAGAGGGACAAATTTAGTCTTCCGTCTGACGTCACCACCATATTGACTGCCGTTACCATGACTACCGGAGTCTTCCACCGGGTTGACGGGAGCTTCCTGCTGGCGGCCGTTAGATAAAGCCTAGGAGGCAAGAGGACACGGACCAACTGTAATACAACTATAACCCTTGATCTCCTCTCTCATGAAGAACAATCTATGTCTAGGAATCGTACACACTTGTACAAATTTAATCTAGACCAATGTACAAAATTAATCGCAGCCTGTTGTACAACTTTAATTGTAGCCTACTATACAATTTTAAAATAATGTTACACGCAAAATTTACCAAATACTGCTATCTGCATGCTGTGTACTATTCTAAACGCTGAAATAAAAGTGTGGATAGAAGTGTTTTTACACAAGACCAAAGCATAAGACCTGGGTAAGAATTGTGATCTCTTATTTACAGCATATGTACTTAATATTTGAGACTCAGAACTTCGAAAAACAAATGAGACGTTCCTCTTATTTACAGCATCATGTACTATATATTAGAGACTCAAAACTTTGGAAGCATCTGAGGCGTGACAAAGACTTACACCCGATGGAGGAACATTTTCAGTAGAGGGAGAGTCTCCTCTGTGGTTTTCAGAATTTGCATTTTTCCCCTTTTTCTTCCCTCTGGTCTGTTTTTCGACTCCTCCGATATAAGACTGCTCAGCCAATGGTTTCTTGTATATCTGGAAAAGATGGTTTATAAAGATATCAAATAAGGTTGCTTTTATATTCAGGACGCTTTAACCACTTTTGGTCATATCGCGTCAATGGGAGAGGGAAAGGGAGAGCGGAGCAATGTCCCTGTATCAAATAAGGTATACATAATACAATAAAAAATAAGTTCATGTACATGTAGATGAAAATTGCAAGCTGAAGCATCTGCATATATTTATATGTACCAGTAATACAGACAGCAGAGCAGTATTTGGTGCAGGAAAGTTTAATTAAATGTGAAAGTCACAAGCAGAAAAGATGAATAAAAAGAACTAAAAGAGATGGAAATATAAATTATATTAAGCTTTTAGGATGTTTCATAGCCTAAAAAAATAAGGTCAATTGTATCAAATAATGCATACACTGACCTAGCCTAATAAAGGGTAATACATCATCTAAAATAATGCACACACTCTCTTCGCCAATAACATGGGACTAAAATTCCTCAACCTGAGGCTCAATAGGTCAATATGTTAATACTACCATCTTACCTGTATCTGTTCTGTAGTTCCTTGGGGTCGCCACTTCTGCAGCAGTTCATTGATGAACTTTCTGTTCCTTGGCACAGAACCATCAAGCAGGTCACACAAGTACTCTTCAAGGTCTGCTGGCGACTCGATGGCAAGGAGGTACCTGAAGAGTTAGGTATGTCCTGTGTATCAAGGAATACACACACTGGTACATGTGTCAAGGCTTTAATGCCTTTCATAAACAATGGTCATACACTTTGCCATGATATAGCCAGATTTTTTTTTGGCAAAAAAAAGTGTTCATATAAAATTGTGAGCGCTATTACTTTCTACTAAACCTCCTGACCAAAAGGCATTCATTTGGGTGGGTAAACAGCACCTGAGTGCCTGCAAAACTGAAACTGCCTTATGGAAACTTCATTATGTTAATTACAATTTGATATCACTCAGCCTAGCTCTCTATAGACCCCTCAAGGGACCTATCCTATTATCTGGGGATTAAGGGTCATGACCTGACCCGGAAAGTTTTGGTATCTGCTATGATACCAAAACCTCTGGCATTCCAGGACATTCAGGGCTAAATGTATGCATAGGTTATTTCTTGGTCTATTTATATCACATTGGACTGGTACAGAGGTACCATAAATGTAAATGTGCAAGATTATCACTTGGTGCAAGTGCCCCCAGGCAAGCGCGCTTCTCTAGGGGCAGGACATTTAGGGCTAAATATATGCATAGGTTATTTCTTGGTCTGATTATATCGCATCAAATTACATTATTATAATGTGTGCTCGAACAATCATAGTGTTTACATATTCTATATACCTTGTTCTATCTTCTGACATCAAGAAAGTGTGTCAACACTAGATTGTTGCAGTCATATTTTAGCGAACAAATGTCGCATTCACAGGTACCGGCATCCGCCAAAACAAATATGGCGGATGGCTGGTCGGGAACAGTTGTGTGCTGCAACATTTCTTCCCAAAAAAATAACTGAAATAACCTAGTTTTGACATACTTTCTTGATGTCAGAAAATAAAACAAGGTATATAGAATACGTAAACACTATTATTGTTCAAGCACACATTATAATAAAAGCTACAGTTGATTCCCTACTAACATCCAAGGATTTTAACATTGTTAACGTTATGCCCCTAGCGAAGCGGGCTTGCCTGGGGGCACTTGTGCCAAGGTTATCACATGATCACATAAGCCATGCTAATTGATTTATTGATTTCTTCCTGTTGAGGGACCCAGTGATTGGGTCAGTGAAAGTATTTTCATATAAATTTCTGATGACAGACTGGAAGTATTTTTGCCTTTCAAGAAAGTTTACATATATGATTAGTCATGACTCGTCAGAAAGCAATAGAAAAAGGATTAAGGCTTGTTTCTGCTATGAAGCTTTTCCCACAGCATTAGGAAAATATAGAATGCGATGTCTCAGCCACTAGCCCCAAACTTGTGGCATTGTTGCAGAGAACAACATTATCAGGCAGAGAGGGAGGTATGACTAGATGCCCGTTTAGACCGCTGGATCATTTGACTATGAAAGTGTGGAGGGGAAGGGGGTGTAGCTCTCATATGTAGCTGGGAAATGAGACTCTGTCTCGCTACTCAAGGCAGGCAGCCAGCTCTTTGTATCCTGGGATGCTCAACCCTGTCTTCCTGCCACTGTAGCTGATGTTGGTGAGCTGATGTGGCTGACCCTGCCACCCAGTGACACTCCTTTCCCTATTGCTTGACCCAGCCGCAATGTTTCAGCTGATTAAAGTTGCATGTCGAATTCTTTCCCGCCAAAACTAAGCCTAGGCGAAATTTATATCAAAATTTGTAGAAAACTTAATTGTTTCATTTTATAAATTCAGAAACCTGATAAACATCGCCGTTTCGTCTGTGGTGTGGCAAACGTATCTATCCCGGGACACCACAGAACTCGGTCGCGGCACTGCTACTTATACCAAAGCATCGCGAAGCATACAAACTGATGACGTTTACCACTAAAATGAAAACTTGTGGTAAATTGATATCACGGACAAGGCTAAGAGACACTATTTGGCAGTCTGGTATGGGTGGAGTATAGATAAAAAAAGTCTTGAATGATTCAAGGACTGATTCTTATATATATGTTGACCTCATTAGTTTTGGCGGGAAAGAGCTAGACATGAAACTTTAATGATAACAACCAGCTATCTCAATCCCTCTTCACCTGGGCATGCCTCTATCCCCTCAAACATTGACCACGAAACCACTCACACCATACGCAACCTAAACTTTTCCTCCCCGACCTCATTGGTCGTCTTCCAGTGGTCAAAATTGTCAGGCATAAGGGTCGCATGGCACAAGGGCCGCGCGGATGTTAGGGGGTTGAGGAGGACGGGGGTGTGGTGGGGGGGGGAGCGGGGTGGTGGTGTGTGTGTGCGGAGGGGGATGTGTGTGGACGCAGTGTGCCGTGGCCAAGTACCGTGGCGGCGGACGCAAGGTGTGAATTGCAACTTGTAGTCTCTTATCGGCTTCCGTGTCGGGGTCTTGGATTGGGGCACAGTAGCGAGTCAATTAATTTGTAGCCTCTGTTATCTTCCTTTGATTTGGTATTCATTGCTCGATCACACTTTATATGATGCGCGGCTTCTGGTACTGGCATTAATTGCCGTCTTTGGTTGGCCTGGGCAAATGATAACTTGTGCATGTTCCGCGGGGTGCGCCAAGCGTGAATTGCAACTTGTAGTCCGGCTTCCGTGTCGGGGTCAGCAGGGAGTCAGTGTTGGGGATCACAGGGTTTTGTGTGAGAATGCTTCCGTTGATATGTTATTATATGGATGTGTTTTTATGTATGGCTGCATGACAGACGTCTTCTACGTTTTGACATGGCTTCCATTACTTTTCATTGGTCGTTCCATTTGTTTGGCTTACTTATCATTTACCTTAAAATGGGGCCGAAACGAAATTTTCATCATTCGACATTCGACGGTGTCATGGCCGACTTATGTCTTCGGTGTAATACGGCAGTACGCCCACTTCAAGAGGGGCTGCAGTGTGACATATGCGAAATTTTTAAGTGTAGGTGTCCAATTATATATGATATGCCTTGTTCCTCTTCATTTTGTATCATGATTTACTTCTTCTCTTCCTACAGGCCAACTCCCCTTCTACCTTCTATGCAAATTGCTGCGCAATGAAGCGGAGGCGGTCGTGGTCACGGCAGAGTTCGTGTACCGCGAGGAAGCAGTACGCCTGGTGCGGCCAGGTTCTCGCCGCGTAAATGAGCAACTCTTCAGACTATGGACGGAGTATGCGGCCGACCAACGTACGGCTACCACCCTGCTGAGGGCCGGGAGCCACCTCATCTGTCCGAGGCCGGTCCCGGAGGCTGCCGGACCCGGAGGGGAGGCCCCGGAGGCTGCCGGACCCGGAGCAGAGGTCCCGGAGGCTGCCGGACCCGGAGCAGAGGTCCTGGAGGCTGCCGGACCCGGAGCAGAGGTCCCGGAGGCTGCCGGACCCGGAGCAGAGGTCCCGGAGGCTGCCGGACCCGGAGCAGAGGTCCCGGAGGCTGCCGGACCCGGAGCGGCCATGGAGTAAAGTAGAGCCCAACCCGTGTACATATGTATCTACCGTTTTGTTTTGTTTGAAGTAGTTGTCAGTAGTTGTCAATAAATATGTATTTACCGTATCGCGCCTTCGTGACTAATTGCTTAATCGCAATCAATCAGTCTGTCTAATCTGAATCTGATTAGCCGCTAATCCCCTGCCGCACCCGACTCTGCCTTATCTGCCCAGCCGCTAATCCCCTGCCACAACGCCCCCATACCCCCTCCCCCCCCCCGCGCTCCTCCACCCCTTGTAGGGGGTGGGGAAATCGCGCGGCCCTCATGCCACGCAGCCTTTACGGCTGTACACCGTCAAAATGGGTTCGGGGGGGGTGGGGGGGGGGTGGAGGTAGTGCTGTCAAAGTAGTTGATTTTCTGCATTGACTACAATAGTGCAAAGAGCGATGTGTAAACTTTGTAAAACTTCGGTGCTGTCAATCAAAATTAAACTTGCAACTAATGTACAAGTGCAAGTGTGCAGTCAATGCAGAAAATCAGCAACCAGTTTGCCCGCACTGACTTTTTGCAACGTTTTGACAGATAATTATTAATCTAACGGTCTAATTCTTATTGTCAGATTTGTTATGATCGCCCATTTTCGTGAATATCACAAGAGACTGGTTTACATCTTACTTTGCGATATCTTCAGTGGCCTCAAGCCCAATTAACGTTGACAACTCCTGGCAAACCCATCTGACCAAGGAGGCTGACATCTTGGATTGCTTCACTTCCGGTCGAAAAACTGGCAACATCCAGTGTGGTTTGAAGTCAACTGCTGTTCTTTTTTTTATTTCAGCTTCGACAGTTTAAAAGTTGATTAAATATCCAAAGTTAATAAACAAACAGTTACTGTTCTTTAGTAGCCCGGATACCTGTTTTTTTTACATAATTGTTTAGCCAAAGGTAACAGGGCTAATTACCAAGCGAAAGTTATCGAATTGGTAAGCCGAAGGCAACTTGTCAAAGAAACCCAGGGTTAAAATGTTCAGTGTCGCTTTTTCGAATAACGATGTGGCTGTTGGATTTGCAACTACTGTGTCAGTATCTGTTAAAAACATGGTGTTTGGATTTGGATGCGTATGTCAGATGTCGTTAAAAAACCCTGGAATGTACCACCATTTACCCCATTCAACCCCCAATGTACTGATGACTATACTGCCACCCTGGTAACATAGAATTATAGAAGGCGTCTCAACAAGTGCTGAACGATGGAAATGGCTACGATCAACATATATTTGCACTCAATGCCTCCAAAAAATATTTGAGTACAGCTGCTTGAATAATCCGACTCCGGCTTTCTACCTAGTTATTGCCCAAGCATGGCGAGCTGTCATCTGTAACCCCTAATGGCCAAGCAGAACGTCAAAAATACTATGGTATTATGTAAAAGCGTTGGTTTAAAGCCAAGACCAGCTGATAGGCTTCAAGCCTGATTATACAGCTGTATCAGATGTATGTATGTATGTATACGTTTACTGAGACGATGATACCCGGAATACTACAGTATTATGTTTTAGACATGTTTGGCTACAATACAATAATTATACTCACACTCACTATATGGATTCTTTAGGCAAAATTTACCCCATACAGCCAGCCGGTTCCCGGCGCCAGGTTTGCCAGGTGTAGCGGCAATGCACCAGCCAGATGCGCACTCGTTCTAAGAGCACGTGTATTTTGAATTCTCAGAATTCACGAGAACTATGCAGCCGTATAGTTATGTTATTAAATAACCTAATTTCAACGCTGTTGTAACATTATTTCAACGGAATTTAAACCGTTCATAGCAGTGTTCTATACAAAAAAATTGTCTCTTTTCTTTTACCACCGCTTTCCTGCCCGCCACAGCACCAATGATTTATTACTTGCATGGAATGTTACTCATTTCTTAGGGAGGAACAAACAAGACTATATGTTTCGAACTATATATATAATACCTACCCCCCGGCACGCCTGCCCGCGTGCCGCTTACCCAATGCGCCACCGCGACTACGACGAATGACAATGTTCGGAACTTTTACTGTCTGAACGAGGAAAGAACAATGGACCATTCCCTAATAGGTGTCGCTACAATTAATCCAAATTAATTTTTAGTTGCATGGTTGTCGCAGGAAAAGCTTCGGGAAATGTTGTTTTGCGTACATTGGTATATCGTTTTTTATTCGGATACCGTATGGTTGAAAGTGTGACATGCATCAATGTTGTCAATGTTCACGTCGGTCAGGGCCCAGGGCTGTTAACGATGGTTGAAATTTGAACATTGAAATTGTGTTGGATCCCACCTCTATCGGTATCCGTGTCATCCTTTTAACTTATTGTCTGCCTTAGCCCGGTTTGGTTCACGAATACCGAAAATCCAAATCTCCGCGTCATAATATAGCATTTTTTGGCTTTTAGTCCTCTCGCTTCCGGTTGTTAACGAGAAAGCGCGCGAAAGTTGATGTACGTGAGGACTGTTGTTTACATCATTCAGCCTGATACTAACAGAAAATGGTGCGCACGAAAGCTGATGGTGGCGGAAAGAAGGGTATGTAATCAAGCTCAGCGATGACACGGAATGGCTAATGGAATCTGACTCTGTCACATTCAGTGATTCACAGATTTGCTTAGATCTAGATAAGTTCTAATCTTAGTATGAGTGGCACCCATGTCATGACAGCGGACCCGATTGGGTCTTACATACATACATACATACATCTGATACAGCTGTATAATCAGGCTTGAAGCCTATCAGCTGGTCGTGGCTTTAAACCAACGCTTTTACATTTATAATCAGTGCAAAGCATACCGCAGGACTGGAGGATTCATTGATTTACTGAGGAGGGAAAATACAAGTCTTGGGTGTAGAGCTAGAGGTGTTGTTGCCAGACTGTGTCCAACCTTCCCTTGAAACAATTCAGTGAGGGGGCCGTTACTACATTGTCCGGTAGGGAGTTCCAGGTTTCGGTTACTCAAAGGGAAAAAAAGTGTTGGCGCAATGCTGTCCTGCATGCCTCCTTCTCTAGCTTTAGGCTGTGTCCCCTTGTATTGCTATCACCCTGTAACTTGAGCGGGCAGTTTGTTTGGTATTTCCCATGGAGATATTTCCACACCTCTATCATATCCCCTCTGGCTCTCCTGTATGCCATACTTGGCAATTTTAGGTCTTTTAGTCTCTCCTCGTATGTTTTTTCTCGCAAGTCGGCCAGAAGCCTTGTGGCTCGCCTTTGAACTCCCTCAATAAGTTTCCGATCTTGAATTAGCATTGGGGACCAGACGGAAACCGAGTACTCAAGATGCGGTCTCACTAGGGATGTGTACAATAGTTTCAGAGACTGCGTGTCCAGGTACTCATAAGAACGTCTGATTAGGCCTAACACGCGATTGGCTTTATTGACCTGTAACTCAGTGTGGTGGGAGAATTTCAGTGCGGGGTCAAAATGCACACCCAGATCTTTCTCAAGGTTTGTTGTTTCGAGGGTAACCTCTCCTGCTGCTGATCCCATCTTGTAGGTTGCCTGCCGGTTGGCTCTGCCCAAATGCATAACTTTGCACTTGCCAGCATTGAACTTCAACTGCCACGAGGCGGACCAGTCAGACATATTATCAAGGTCATTTTGCAGGCACCTCTGATCGTCCTCACTAGCAACTGTTCGATATACCTTTGTATCGTCTGCGAACATGGAGCAACTGGATTCAACTGATTCTGGTAAGTCGTTTATGAAGCAGACAAAGAGAGCCGGACCGAGTACACTACCTTGTGGAATTCCACTCAGTACCTGTGCCGATGGAGACAAGCTCCCTGATAAGGACACTCTCTGACTACGGCTACTTAGGAAGCTGCCTAACCACCTTAATACATTGCCAGTCACCCCGTAGCCCTGCAGTTTTCTTAGTAATCGGCAATGTGGTACTGTGTCAAATGCCTTTGCAAAGTCTAAGTAAATGGCGTCAACCGGCAGGCCCTTGTCTGTGGCTATGGTATAGTCGTTAAGGACAGACAACAGGTTCGTGGTGCAGGACCTCCCATTGATGAAGCCATGCTGGCATTCCGTCAGCAGGGAGTTGCTCTTCATGTGTGCTATGATTGCATTCCTCACGATCTTCTCTAAAACCTTGCACACAACGCTTGTCAGACTGACTGGTCTATAGTTGTCAGGGAGCTGTTTTTTGCCTTTCTTGAAGATGGGCGTCACATTGGCCTCTTTCCATATGGTGGGAATTTCCCCTGTTCTCATAGACAGTGTGAAGATATGTACAAGTGGCTTGCTTATTACGTCCGCCAATTCGTTTAACAGTCGTGGATGCAATCCATCAGGACCTGGCGACTTGTTTGGGTTTAGGTCTACTAGTTCTTTATGTGCTACAGACTCTGTGATATCGATGATGCTTAATTGGAAGCGTACCTTTGATAGTTTGATAGTTAGGTCTTGTCAATAATCTGATCTAATGGGAGTCCCCCAATCAGTTTATTTCGTGTTTATTTTGTGATGTGTATTAATTTGTGAATTTGATGGAATAAATGATCTCAGTCAATCAATATAATATTGGTATCACAAGCACTGTTAAAGGCGTTAATCAGAACTAACACAGGGCAGGTGTGACAGGACGGGGGAGTTGGGGGCGGTGGGGGGGAAAGAGTCTGCACCACCTGCATAGAACAACTGTTGTACCTACAAAATTGACATGGCCCCGTAAATGCCTAAGTCCGATTTCTAAGTAATTTATTTATTTCATCAATAAGTAAACGAGACATGTACTGCTGTGTAGTCACAACAAATAAAGAATTATGCAATGACAACAACCAACTCCGGAACATATTGAGCAAGCATGGCTGACATCGCGAGAATTCGCCTGCGAGATCTCTGCATTTACGGGACCTGTCAAACGCAGCAAATGTGCCATATTGGGGATTGAAGCAGGTGCCTGTCGCTCAGTTTCAGCGGGATTTGGACACTTTGTGTGTTTAGTATACGTTGTGTGGCCCCCTACCTCACCCCCCACCCCCACCTGGCCTCCCCCCTCCACTGATTTACTGTGCCTAAGGGTACAACAGGCGGTGTGGCTTCTCCCCCCCCCCCCCCCCCCTCCACCCTGTATCAGTTGATTCACGGTTTGTGGAAGTGTAGAGGGGAAAGCAGAGGTGTAGCAAGTGTATATACCTGCTGTGCATGAAATGAAAATGTGTACGCACATGCATATATGGCTGGCTACGCCACTGAAAGCAGTGTAGACCTCATATTGACATATATGCCTTGGGAATGGGACCCTGTGCACAGAGGCAGGTAACCAGTTCATCAGACTCAGGGATGTATTGTTGCTGTAGCTGATGACGCTCAGCTGATGTGGCTGACACTGTGACACATTTAATGCTCCTATTGATTGCATCAGCCACCAACTTCCAGCTGATTAAAATATCTCGAACACTCTTCACATGGGCATGCCTCTACCCCCTCGAACATTGACCACCAAACCCCCCGCACTATACCCAACACAATATTTTCCTCCCATTCCCACTGGTAGTCAAATCATCCAGTGGTCGAAATGGGAATACACTGCCTGTGTGACAGAATAAATATAAGTTTTGTATTAGTGGCAGCAAGGCCAGTATAATAGGTGTTATATAGCCAATAACAGCAATATAGGCAGAGAGTCTGCGATATCCCAGCCACCGTTAAAACAAACTGGTCTGACTACATACATGACTATTTAAAGCCGAGAGCTGTGTAAGAGCTTTTTGCATATAATGGTCATGTATAATTAGTCTGGCAAGAGGGGGAAATCCAACAAGATGTAAAACTATGTTAAATATGACAAATCTGCCTGATCAACCCCTCTTACCCCACTCTCAGAACTGCGCTTGTCACATGTCACACCACTCCTGCATGTCATCAATGCAGGCAGTCAGGCTGCGGCCGGACTGGGGATACTCAGATAGAAGTGGGTTCCAGTCGCTACATAGCTGCTGGAGTTTTGATAGCCTTGATGCATGGCCTTTCACAACCTGAACCCTGATGTCATGATGGGCCATGCAATGCACATGGTCAAAAAAGTAATATTGCATAACACCCGACACACTTCATGCTTGACCCTTCTGCTTATCAGCTTGTTGCCAGAAGGGTAAAATTTACTGGGCTAGAGTTTTGATATCTTGTGTATATATCTTTTGTGTTACCTATGGTCCCATCTTTCTGTGACAGTGCTTGTAATTGGCAGTTTTTCTTTCAGCTGTTGGAGCCAAGTCTACGCGTAAGGCATTGAGCAGCTCAGGTGGTGGTGGAGGCGGCATGATGTCACCAGCAGGTGAGTGTGTTTACCACATGCAGATTCCAGTATCTGCTGCATACTAAATGGCCTAAGAGATCAATTTATCCATCTCGGAATAAGTTAGTCAACCCGGTTTGATTGCATAAAAGTACTAGTAGTATGGTCCTTTGCCTGTAATGTGGGAACTTGCTACCAAATTAACGATGTCACAGATAAAAGTACCACCCCTGATGCCATGTAACCTTGACTCCACTCGTCCCTGATGCCATGTAACCTTGACTCCACTCATCCCTGATGGCATGTAACCATGACTCCACCCATCCCTGATGCCATGTAACCTGGACTCCTTAAACCCCTTATGCCATGTAACCTTGACTCCTTCAACCCCTGATGCCATGTAACATTGACTGCACCATCCCTGATGCCATGTAACCTTGACTCCACCATCCCATCCCTCTACGGAGTGCGTCCCACTCTTCACCTGGTTACACTTGATCTCTCTGTTTTCTCGCTAAAGGAAAGGGTGCGAAACAAGGTGGGGGTAATTCCGTCTTCTCGCGACCCACCCCTGACTGGCAGAAGGGTATCGCGGGCTTCCTGTCACCGGGCAGACCAGGCAAGGAGAACGCAGCGCCCTCTATGGAGGGAGAGGAGAGGCTGAGCGACACAGAGGAACAGGGACCCAGCTCTGCCACTGCGTCCTCCTCTGGCGCCAGGTGCGATTGCTGTAAAGTTGCCGTTGCAACATCCATTTCAGATACGAAACAACAACAGATCTCGTCATATTACCTCAATAATTTAAGTACAACAATCTGTATATATTTTTCTGCAAATGTCGTTTTCTAAAGTTATATTTTAAGAACTACATATTATTTATACATATGACAATTAGTGGTTTCGTATTGTAAGTTGATGGGGAATTCTGAATTAAAGTAATTATATTTGTTCATGTTTCTTGTAGCGCCAGTTTACCACACGATGAGCCTTCAGGATCTCAAGAAGTACCATCTGGATCAGACGCCATGCCATCCGGATCACAAGGAAGCCACTCCAGCTCCGCCTCCTCAGAGTCCTGTGAACCTGGACCCAGCGCCTCACCCGTCCGGAAGAACGGCCTGATAGCTTCTGACAGCGAGGAGGACTGAGCTTCTGACAGCGAGGAGGACTGAGCTTCTGACAGCGAGGAGGACTGAGCTTCTGACAGCGAGGAGGACTTAGCGAGTCCTGCCATGCGGAAATATAGACTATCACAAGGGCCGCGACTTGTTGCTATGGCAACGAAAAAGGCATTTCTTGTTGCTATGGCCACGAGCATAGAATTTCTTGTTGCTATGGCCACGATAATGGAATTTCTTGTTGCTAGGACCATGAGAAGGGAATTCCTTGTTGCTATGGCCACGAGAAGGGAATTCTTGTTGCTATGGCCACGAGGAAGGGAAGTTCTCGTTGCCATGGTCACAAAAAGGGAATTTATTGTTGCTATGGCCACAAAGACAAATTTATTGTTGCTATGGCCACGAGACGGGAATTTCTTGCCGTCATGGCCATATTAAGGATAGGACCATCTAATGTAACCTTAACATCCGGGTGACGTGACGTGTGGCGCCTGGTGTAACCAATGATGTGTTTAGATTACAAGGTCCGTACGGGTCCGGGGAAACCAAGCAATTCCCATCGAGTGAAAATCACGGAATGTTACCAAGAATTGAAATGTCAGGGTTTAGTCTTGCGTAGCAGGGAATGGACTCGATGTGTAATGTTTGGTGCTATGACCGGCGTCGTCATGTTTTTACAATTGTCATTGTCATCCTTCCATCCTATATATGTTGTCGATGGTGTCTGCTGAGAAGTAGATGCTTCGGTAGACACTACTGTGGTGAGCAGGCTGAGCTGCTGGTCAACAGGTCGTGGGTTCGCGCCCTGAGCTGCTGGTCAACAGGTCGTGGGTTCGCGCCCGGAGCTGCTGGTCAACAGGTCGTAGGTTCGCGCCCTTGCACGTGTATCTGGGGTAGGTTTCATCCAATTTATGCACCGAAGTCACCTTGAGCGTGAATAATTCATTTCAATCGGTCGTTCATTGATCAATGCATCATCATTTATCATTATTAACATTGTGTACCTATCCAATAATAGTAAAATGTAATCGTGTAAATAGCTAACTTTCAAGCATGAAGTATTCTACAATTAAGCATTCCGCAAGAATCCGAATCTGTGCAGTCGTTCTGTCATGTTTAGGTATGATTTGCAATGTATTTACTACCGTAATAATTTGGTACATCTTAACCTGAAAATAAACCATCCATAGCCAGACTTTCTCGAGAACTTCCATGAAATTGAAGTTAATGTGTGCAGAACTATGTATAAAAAAATCTTCTACCCTTCGCAAACAAGTTTGATTTTTATTATGTGGGTTGTTGAAATGTTGCGAGGTTTTGTTTGTGTAACCAGTTTGTGGTTTGGCGCCGCTCTACAGTATGGGAGGATCACTCCGGGGGACCAGTCTTAAAACATTTTGTTTTTGTAGAAGAGATTTATTCCGAAGTAATTAGCAAATCAATTGAATCTTGCATGCAGAAGAAAAAAACCTGAAACTGACAATACTTTCGAATTGGTGGATTTACAAGTGTTTTACGACCGCTGCGCGAGCCGTTCGCAATATAGTATTCGAGAAGTCTGGTAGGTCGATCGGAGCGAGTGTTCGTATGTAGTCCGTGTAAATGTTCAATGTGTGCAGGCTGAGATTCCACACAAGAGCAGCGACGCACTCGCGATACAATAGTCAGACCAGCGGACATGTCGTGGTTCGTGGTAGGACGCCATGTTCGTTCAGGCGACAACCACAAACAGACATGCGCATTAGAACTTCTAAATTTCCTGAACGCCCCAAGTCACCCCAAAAAATCTGAAGTAGATCGGTCACGAGATGTCACCACTGGTGAGTCCGTGTCAGCTCCTAGACGAGAGAACCACACAAGACCAAAGCGCCATACAGGATTTTACATACGTTTATTAAAAAGACCACAGCAGCATGTTGCTATTTTATTTAAATTGTTGGAACAAGTATTTCATGTCATTGTTTGACTTTTTCTTAGAATTATCATAATAATAATAATACTCTGTACAGAAAAGGTGTGTTAACTTCTGATATTACTTCCAATACAGCCCCGTCCACTGTTCGCCAGTAACATTTCTAGTACTTGAAAATACACGGACTGACAGCGGGGATACAGGAGTGTGATTTGATCCGGATTGGCGGATCCAGAGGCCACATCCAGATATACACTTTACGCTACAGGAAAGAAAAACTCACATTCTTACATACTCTGTAGACTTGTTGTAACAGCACGCATATAACAGTGTTGGAATTCTTGTATTATACACATATAGTACAACGCGATGACGAGGCAATTGCAGAAGTGCTATCCAGGCAAGTTCTCGCTTCTCCCCCAACATTGGGGGTCAATGCTTTGTCGCTGACACACTCGTTTTACTGGGGTAGTGTGGTCTTCTTAGTCGTGTACATGCATATCAAACCACCTGGCCCCCTCCCCTCTAAAGAATTGAACTTTTAGCTTATATTTACACACATGCAGAGGGGAGGAGGGGGGGGGGGGCGCACAGAGACTATTAGGGTTGAACTTGCAAATTTATAACCTGAAAACAATTGTCTCCAGATTGTTAGTGTTGGATTACGCCTTAGTTGTGGTATATATCAGAGTAACTTTAGACAACAAAAAGAGATTGGTAACTGGTGATCACGCGAACATAACAGCAAAATATTTGCTATTTTCCAGTCAAATATATTGTTTAATCATATAGTAATAGTAAATCAGGCAGAAAGAAACTGGTAAGAAATCTAATCGAGCGAGTTATACGGCCGTACTGGATAAGTGCGAGGCAGCGTCAAAGGTGGTGACTTTAATATCACTGAATTAACCGCGGTCAAGAAGAACAGAAGGTGCGCTATTGCCTAGACAGCCTTTGGCTCAATCAGGGCGGACATGAAACAGACTCGACAAAATAGGAAGGATACAAATCTCCCGATACATCGTGCTAAGAAGCGAGATATTGTCTTAAAAATAACGCAAGCCAGCGTACCTCGGCAACTAAAAAAAAAAGAAAAACACAAAACACCCCAACAAGTCTTCGTAATGTATTTGCAGTGATTCCTATGCAGGTGACTGGTTCATGCCTGGCAGATCGCCTCTTGTGAAACGATCTCAGACACTACTACATAAACTCCTCCTCTGCCTGAACATATTAAAATGACTGCTCCCTTAAACACAAATTGACAACGCGCAACAGTTCTCGTCTCCAACCACCGTTCGTGATTAACGCGAGTTTACAAAGGCAGTCACGTGATACGCCAGAGACTGCGAGACCTGGTTGTCAAGTGCGAAATCACGTTATTACCGTAAATTTTCTCATACAAGACGATTACGAGCAAAATAACTGACAAGACCCTTCGTGAAAAAAAAAAAAATTGCGAGGAGTCTCGTACCCTTCGCGAGACTTGGATACGCCCGAGGAATACATAACACATACCGCTGAAGGTCAGTCAAGGTCATGACTGGCGACTGTAATCCACACACCCCACCGTGGCGGGACTGTTTCCGCTCCCACAACACACACGTATTATCCCCAGCTTCACCACAGTAACCGGGGCGACACATTACATTCTCACCATTGCTTTAAAATCACCACACGTTATCGACACAGAACATACCTATCATCAGCCCCTTGGCGAGTCGTTTGGAGTGGCGACGTGCTATGCTCAGCATGTATTGTACACACATTCATACGCTAGAACGTCTCCCGAAGAGATCTTAAGGTGTATAATGTCACTCGTCCACTTTAAGCGCTGCGAGCACCCGCTCACATAGCAATGACATTTATGTCTCTCTATATAGATATATATACCTTGCCCACGTGGCGACAAGGGTTCCACACGCTCTGTCCGCCCTTTCCTACCTCGGTCCACACAATCATACAGATAAGGACAAGTGTTTCCCTGCAGTATAGTAACAGTGAAAGCCCTGACACTCAGGCCGATATAGACTGCCCGGTCAGCTCCCTAAAGCCGCGCTGTTGACAAGCCCGGATTATGTACATGTATTGATATAGCGTATTACCATGGCCGAGAGCCGGGCACCAACCAAGCAGGGGACCAGCCAAGCAGGGGACCAGCCAAGACCACCACCATCAGTAGCCAGCTGGAGAGATTTCGTGGACCAGGGAACTAGCAGATTATATTATATCGTGTTACCTTCTATAAACTATATGATGGGGCATAAAAGCAATTATAAAAAGCAAAATAAAGCTCTTGGTTTCAATAAATATATAAACAAAAGTCGTAATAATAGATTAGGAATATAACAAACGGCTTTTTCAATTAATAGTTACCATTGTAATAGGCATCAAAAAGACGTTGGTCCTTTTCAAATAAAATAATATAGTTAACATCGTGCGCCCAGCCGATCACGTGACCACTTCACAGATCCCGTGGCGGGTCACGTGAACGGCCTTGGAACGAAGCTCGCGGGAACGGAAAAAAAGGTTTTATGAGGTGGGGGTTGGGGTAGCTGGGCGGGGGCGGGGGCGGGGGCGGGTGTGTTGCCGGCTTGGCGACCCCTGCCCCCACCTGGCATGGCCTGGCTCAGCCGTCCTTGCTGGCGGGGTGCAGGGTACCCCTGGAGCCGCCGCCGCACTGAGCGGTGAGCGGCACGGTGTCCGGCTCACGACCACGGGACGCGTATCATTTCTGTCGCTTCTTCTTTGTCTTCTGGCGCGCGCCCCCGCCACCTGAGCCACCGGCAACCGCGCCACCGCCGCCGCCCGCGCCGCCGCCCGCGCCACCGCGGTGGCGAGCGCCACTGCTGGAGAAGCAGCAGCACCTGGGGACAGAGAGAGAGAGCCATTCCGGCCACGTGGTCAGTGAGGAGTCACGTGGCGCCCCCTGGCGTACCCTCGGCAGGCATGTGGGCGGGTCAGATCGGCATACGAGACAGGCCAGGGTGTTGCCAGGGGAGGGAGGGGGAGTGGGAGGGGGGTAAACTCAAGTCAACGTTTTGAAAAGTGGTAGCCGGCCAACTCAAGACCCGGATGTTCCGCGGTTAACGTAACGTAACGCCATTAAGCTAAATAAAGATCATATTTATAGCGACATAAACAATCATATACACCAGGTCAAATAAATATACGGGTAAACATTGAATGTTATTGGGAGGATGTGTAGTTTGGGTTGTGGGTTAACAAGAATGCATGTTCGACAGTGACGGATGGACAGCAATAAGCTTCAAGCGTTAAAGAGCAGAGAGTAGAGGACTGATTGCAGAGACCAGTCTACGATCATCTGTTGAGGCAGTAAGCGTGCCATGTCAAGCAGTGGCTAGCAGGGGTGTCAGGTCACTCACAGTAGGGTAAGGGTGTCATTTGCATGAGTGACATATCACGCAGCGCAAGCAGACATTACTTCTGGGACATACAACAAAAGTTTCCTTGTAGACCCTGTGACACACGCGGAGACCATTATAAACAACCCAGACAGGTTGTTCCCACATGTAAGGAAGGTATAATCCACCCCCCCCCCCCCCCCAAAGATATTAGTGACACTGTTAACCGATTAAGACGTTACACATCCTGCCTATGGATCAGACCAACATGCCCATGCCGTACAAACTGCGCCAGCCCGAGATATACAACCACACCTGTCAGAGACAAGGACATGCTGGCGTTTGCCTCACGATGTGACGTTGGTGACCTTGGCAGTCCGGGTCGAAAGCCGGGTCACAAAA
The DNA here is from genome assembly GCA_964019135.1 of Arenicola marina. Taxonomy (NCBI): domain Eukaryota; kingdom Metazoa; phylum Annelida; class Polychaeta; family Arenicolidae; genus Arenicola; species Arenicola marina. The sequence goes on from OZ025255.1 coordinate 31,608,782, forward strand.
TCCGCCTAGTTCTCTTCCAGCGTCCTACTTTCAATGAGGCAGCTTTGACCTACTTGCTGTATATATCACGTTATGTTACGTTCAATGCAGGTTGAAAGAGGGACCCCCAGTGCTGGCGGATACCATCCAGACCACGCTGTGCACCTGGCACAGCCCAGCGGTTGGTACAGTGATAGTTGTGCTGTGGCAGGGACAGGAAGGAATGCTCGGCCAACAAGACGTACAGGCAGATAACATAGGCTGTAGCCTGCCGTTCTTAATTCCATGTACGCTGGTAGCCAGACACGTCCGTTAACTTATAACACGTGACACACCCGAGCGATAATATGTCGTTTAACTTATTACACGTGACACACCCGAGCGATAATAGGTCGTTTAACTTAGTAGTTTAGAGTCTGCATCGGAGCGGTCCGGGTAGCGGAAACCTTCACAGTTACTCGCGCTCTCGTACACACGGTCAGAGGGGACAGACAAGTGGCGGTTCACTCCACACTGTCGGCAGATACACACGGTCAGAGGGGACAGACAAGTGGCGGTTCGCTCCACACTCTCGGCAGAAACACTCGGGACACGAGAAGCCACGAAAGGTTAACACCACTCCCCAGAAGTTGAGATACACCCACTGACTATCTGACTGAGAACTTCAACACGAGAGGTGTGAGCTGGTGATGTAGCAGTAGAAAATACGACGGCAGTCAGTGAGTCCCTTCCGCGAAGCCAGATATCTACTTGGAGACGCCGCGTCTCGAGACGCCACGTGACGTCACGAGGAGTCGTCTCCTGGCCACACAGACATACAAAAACTTCACCTTTGTTTTGTAACTTAGCTTCGAAGTGCTGACCAGAGATCGTATTCAATCAGTATCATGAAAGATCACAGGCATATGTACAACAGAAAGTCCTAGCTGACCCTGGAGGTCTGTACCTGTCCTAGCTGACCCTGGAGGTCTGTACCTGTCCTAGCTGACCCTGGAGGGGTGTACCTGTCCTAGCTGACCCTGGAGGTCTGTACCTGTCCTAGCTGACCCTGGAGGTCTGTACGTGTCCTAGCTGACCCTGGAGGTCTGTACCTGTCCTAGCTGACCCTGGAGGTCTGCACCTGTCCTAGCTGACCCTGGAGGTCTGTACCTGTCCTAGCTGAGCCTGGAGGTCTGTACCTGTCCTAGCTGACCCTGGAGGTCTGTACCTGTCCTAGCTGACCCTGGAGGGGTGTACCTGTCCTAGCTGACCCTGGAGGGGTGTACCTGTCCTAGCTGACCCTGGAGGGGTGTACCTGTCCTAGCTGACCCTGGAGGGGTGTACCTTTCCAAGCAGGGGAAAAAAACGAGAAACAGAGAAAAAAAAAAGAGAGAATAAAGTTACATCTCGCGACTATCCAATCACGTGCGCGCGCGCGTCGTTACACTTCCGGCGTCTCCTGAAATGATCGCCCCTGACGCTTTTCCCCGTTCACTGAGTGTCGCCTCGGTCGTTGCGAGGGTTGGGGGTTCGCACGCGCGCGCCACACACTCGTCGTCCTCTGGTGCTTTGGTCGTCAAATGCTGCCTTTGTGCCTGGCTTCAGTAGTCAAGAGCCGCTCAATGATGACGCAGGGAGCGAAGAGGAGATCGCAGGGACGGAGAGACCGGAGGGGTTAAGCCACGAGAGGTTGGGTGGCCTGACAGCCACGTGGTGGGGGCCCCAAGCCACTGGGGTGGCCTGACAGCCACGTGGTGGGGGCCCCAAGCCACTGGGGTGGCCTGACAGCCACGTGGTGGGGGCCCCAAGCCACTGGGGTGGCCTGACAGCCACGTGGTGGGGGCCCCAAGCCACTGGGGTGGCCTGACAGCCACGTGGTGGGGGCCCCAAGCCACTGGGGTGGCCTGACAGCCACGTGGTGGGGGCCCCAAGCCACTGGGGTGGCCTGACAGCCACGTGGTGGGGGCCCCAAGCCACTGGGGTGGCCTGACAGCCACGTGGTGGGGGCCCCAAGCCACTGGGGTGGCCTGACAGCCACGTGGTGGGGGCCCCAAGCCACTGGGGTGGCCTGACAGCCACGTGGTGGGGGCCCCAAGCCACTGGGGTGGCCTGACAGCCACGTGGTGGGGGCCCCAAGCCACTGGGGTGGCCTGACAGCCACGTGGTGGGGGCCCCAAGCCACTAGGGTGGCAGTACTCCAGCGGGCGGGGGGGGGGGGGGGGACAAAGCCACTCGGGTGGCAGTACTCCAGGGCCGGGCGGCGGCGGTGTATGGGGGGGGGGGGGGGGGTCATCACTGTGGTCACGTGACTCGCCATCACCGGGCTTCGCTGTACTTTTGTCTGTCGCGCCCTTGAGCGGCAGCAGCGGAAGACGCGGCTGCCGCCGGGCCTGGTGGGTCTGGTGGGTCCAGCCATTGAGGGTCCCCGGCCCGGCCCTGCCTGGGGTGGGGGCCGGGTGCTGAGTCGGCCCGGCCCTGCCTGGGGTGGGGGCCGGGTGCTGAGTCGGCCCGGCCCTGCCTGGGGTGGGGGCCGGGTGCTGAGTCGGCCCGGCCCTGCCTGGGGTAGGGCTGGGTGCTGAGTCGGCCCGGCCCTGCCTGGGGTGGGGGCTGGGTGCTGAGTCGGCCCGGCCCTGCCTGGGGTGAGTCGGCCCGGCCCTGCCTGGGGTGAGTCGGCCTGGCCCTGCCTGGGGTGGGGGCCGGGTACTGAGTCGGCCCGGCCCTGCCTGGGGTGGGGGCTGGGTGCTGAGTCGGCCCGGCCCTGCCTGGGGTGGGGGCTGGGTGCTGAGTCGGCCCGGCCCTGCCTGGGGTGAGTCGGCCCGGCCCTGCCTGGGGTGAGTCGGCCCGGCCCTGCCTGGGGTGAGTCGGCCCGGCCCTGCCTGGGGTGGGGGCCGGGTACTGAGTCGGCCCGGCCCTGCCTGGGGTGGGGGCTGGGTGCTGAGTCGGCCCGGCCCTGCCTGGGGTGAATCGGCCCGGCCCTGACCCTTACACTTAGCAAGGCTGGGTCCTCACACTGCCGATAATACGGACCACGTGGCGTCCAGACTCCATACAGGGATGATCTTGGTTGAATGTTCCTACTCACTCATCAAATCAAATTAAATGTCAATCACTGGCTGTGTCGCGCGTCTCCTTGGGCCCCTGTCATGTGCAACGGATCCATAATAAAAAATAAAAAAACTGACAAAAAAAAAAACCTGCGGCGGATCCGGAAAGAGTATCTCTGGAGCGACCCGAGACGCTACGTCTGGCGGCCTTTCTTCTTCTTTCGTCGCCGGAAGAAACAGCATCTGTAAGGAGAGGCAAATAGGGCTGTGTCCTTGAGACAGGCAGAGAGCGCAGGGAGAGGACGACGAGGTTGGGGCCGGGGAGGGGGGCGATGGGGGCCAGCGGTAAGCGACAGACCGGAGAGCGGTGAGGGGTGGAGTGGCACTCATCGTCACGTGATCACCCGGACGAGACCTCACGGCCCATAAGGCCAGAGTGGCGATATTATTAAGAGCAGGGAGTGATAGCCAATCAGTAGACGTTAGGTCAACAAAGCAGCGCAGGAAATACTGGAGAAAATGAAACTTTGTAACAGAAAGAAATATAAATTTCTTGTGATGTTAGGACGATGTGGGCACCCACTAATTACATATATATTTTCATATATTATTCATGTACATGTATATTTACATACATATCATTCTTTCACTAACGGTGAATACGTAGATAGTCGAGGATGTAAACATAGTCCCTGGATCCCGCGAGACTTGGACAAACGAGATCTTGCCCCTGTGGCCACCACCTGGGTCCCACCTGCCACGTGCCCAGGCTGTCACGTGCCCAACATCCCGTAGACAAACAACAAAGCTGTCACTGCAACTTAATCTCACAGAGTTTGAATTTTGGTTGGTTGTTGGTCGCCACTCAAATAAACGGCACGACGATTCCATACGGTTACAGATTCCAAAACTGGAGAGATTTTGTTGCAGTAGACAGTACAATAGGACAATCACTCCGACAAAAAAATATTTTTGATAGTCATTGTGGTTATAGGTCGACGACATTGTAATTGCGTTCAACTTCTGCAATACGTATCTATATCTCTAATATCTAAAAGATCTACAGATACAATGGCCAGTATTGTGTTTACAGCAGCAATATGACGTGTCTCAGTCAGACGTGATGGGGAATACCACTAGAGTCAGAAGAACTAGCTAACACATATAACGAAATTACGACTGTCTGTACGAGATAGCGAAACGGTGAAACACAAAAGCAGCCAAATATGCAAACAATATATGTCCAGAAACCATTAAGAGAGAAAAGAGGGAAACGGAAAAGAACAAACAGAAAAGTGAAGTAGCAGATCTCAAAGAGAAAGATACACAAACAAACATAGCGGCCAAGAGAAATTCGCTTCGACAGAGATGTAGACATGACACAAACAGCGGCAGGCAGCTAGACAGGCACTACATAGCTGGAGAGGAAGACGTGAGACGGAGAGAGAGAGCATGAGCGAGGGAGAGCAAGAGGAGAGGGAGAGAGAGAGCAAGAGGAGAGGGGGGGAGAGAACCAGAGGAGAGAGAGGGAGAGAACCAGAGGAGAGGGAGAGAGAGAACCAGAGGAGAGGGAGGGAGAGAACCAGAGGAGAGGGAGGGAGAGAACCAGAGGAGAGGTAGAGAGAGAACCAGAGGAGAGGGAGAGAGAGAACCAGAAGAGAGGGAGAGAGAGAACCAGAGGAGAGGGAGAGAGAGAACCAGAGGAGAGGGAGAGAGAGAACCAGAGGAGAGGAAGAGAGAGAACCAGAGGAGAGGGAGAGAGAGAACCAGAGGAGAGGGAGAGAGAGAACCAGAGGAGAGGGAGAGAGAGAACCAGAGGAGAGGAAGAGAGAGAACCAGAGGAGAGGGAGAGAGAGAACCAGAGGAGAGGGAGAGAGAGAAACACAGGAGGGGCGAAACAAAGCAACAGAAAGAGCAAGATGATAGGGGAGAGAGCGAGAGAAGATACAGAGCAAAGGGACGAGACAGAGCAAGAGGAGAGACAGAACAAGAAGGGAAAAAGCAAGAGAGGAGAAAGAGAGAGAGCAAGAAAGGAGACAAAACAAGTGGGGAGAGAGAGCAACGGTGAGAAAGCAGAGGAAACAGAGCGATAAAGCTAGGAGCGACCGAGAGAGGGAGAGGGGGGGGGGGCGATACCCAGAAGGTAGCCCCGCTTTACTCGCCAGACAGGGACAGAGGACGCCACCTGGTGGTGGATCAGGTAACTACGACACGTGGCGTGCGGCTGATGGCTGACAGCCGCGAGGTGAAAACTGGAGACTGAGGACTGGAGACAGAAGACTAGAGACTGGAGACTGAGGACTGGAGATTAAAGACTGCAGACTGAAGACTAGAGACTGGAGACTGAAGACTAGCGATTAAAGACTGAGGACTGAAAACTGAGAACTGGAGACTGAAGACTTGAGACTGGGAACTGGAGACTGTAGATTGGGGACTGAGGACTGGAGACTGAGGACTGGAGACTAGAGACCGAAGACTGAGGACTGGAGACAGAAGACTTGAGACTGGGAACTGGAGACTGTAGATTGGGGATTGAGGACTGGAGACTGAGGACTGGAGACTAGAGACTGAAGACTGAGAACTGGAGACTGAAGACTTGAGACTGGGAACTGGAGACTGTAGATTGGGGACTGAGGACTGGAGACTGAGGACTGGAGACTAGAGACTGAAGACTTACTTGGTTTCGTCGACGACTTCCACCTCGGCAGGTGCCGTGATCGGGGTGTTGGAATGGCCGCCGGTCGGGTCGTCCCCGGCCAGGTCACCGTTGGTTGAGCTCACCACCTACAGCGGCAGGGGAGGGGTGGGGAGGGGTGGGGAGGGGTGGGGTGGGGAAACAATACGGCACACGGTTAGAAGGTGAATACCAGGAACAAAACACACAACGCAGTCAGTCCAGACAATCTCTTCACTTCCTTAAGGCGTCTTAAAAGAGTAATTGATACTAATTTCATCAGGCACATCATAAGGCAATAATAGCCTGTCTCAATATTAAATACATCTTATCTGTTAATACCAATCATTGCAGGATAACAAAATGTCCCGGTTGATAGAACTAGATTTGATGAGAAGTACAACACACCCATCCACGCCATAAGCCAACGTTATCCATTAATACCATTAGCGCCTGGTAACTTAGTGATCCAAGCATCCTTAGAGGTGCCTTCGAGGTGCTGTCCTACACACACCAGTCCCAATAAAACAGGGTGATCATGGTACAGGGGGGCATCGCTGACCAGGGTCCAGTAGTTGACATGCAGACAGAGACACCGTGCAGAAGGACGCACACATGCAGAGGAGGTTGACATGCACATAAACCCGTTGTTATAGCTCCACCAGCATATTCAAACAAACAGCTTGGGGAAGGCAGAACCCATTTCCGGCAGTCAAACAGCAGTATATCCGTGATACTTGGAAGATTAACGTTGTTACGCTATAGACGTAAGCTTGAAAAATATCAGAAAATACTGGTTTGTCACCTAGTTAACCTATTATCGCCCAATGTTGTTGGCTCCAGTCACGCTGTTCTGAGCTCAGGTACACCGTACGCTATATGTTCAAGCATCGGTTAGCGTACACATAGCTGGTAAGTATCAATCTTTACATTAAGCGAGCCGCACAGAGCTAGGTTAAACTGTTCATCAGGCATTATGGCGCTATGTAGTGACATATCCATACACAGGGCGGTGAGGGACCTACTGTTATTGCGCAATACGGGACCACGTGTCGTAAGCGCAGGAATCACACACCCCGCGGTAGGGTGGGTGGTGGCCCTCCACAGGAAGGTGATACAGCCTTACAACCAACAGTTCACAGCAAGCGGTCAATTTACTATGACTAGTTTCATTATCAAAGTTGCCACAAGCAGAATCAAATTTTGTTATGTATTGGGCACAGCGAGGGTCAGAGGTCAAGCAGAAGCAGGTGGTTTCCATGGTGATCATGAAGTGGGCCATGGTTCGGGAGGTCGGGTGGTGGTGGTGGGGATCATGGTGCCAGGTTTGATTGGTTTTGCGAGTTATAATTAGAAGAAGGAAGGCTTTGATCACCGATAATGTGAGACGGGAGGAGACAGGTCAGCTCAAGCCAGAAGCTCAGCCCCATTGGCCGTATTACCATAACGTGAGACACTCATTTAACGAGGAGGCGGAATTAAGACACCTGTCACTTAGGTACTCTAAAGCACACGTGGTTAATGGTAGAACAATTACATCTATCACCCGCTGGTCTCCCTGCTCTGGTATCCCTGCTCTGGTCTCCCTGCTCTGGTCTCCCTGCTCTGGTCTCCCTGCTCTGGTCTCCCTGCTCTGGTATCCCTGCTCTGGTCCCCCTGATCTGGTATCCCTGCTCTGGTCCCCCTGATCTGGTATCCCTGCTCTGGTCTCCCTGCTCTGGTCTCCCTGCTCTGGTATCCCAGCTCTGGTCCCCCTGATCTGGTCTCCCTGCTCTGGTCTCCCTGCTCTGGTCTCCCTGCTCTGGTCTCCCTGCTCTGGTATCCCTGATCTGGTATCCCTGCTCTGGTCTCCCTGCTCTGGTCTCCCTGCTCTGGTATCCCTGCTCTGGTATCCCTGCTCTGGTATCCCTGCTCTGGTATCTCTGCTCTGGTCTCCCTGCTTTGGTCCCCCTGCTCTGGTATCCCTGCTCTGGTATCCCTGCTCTGGTATCCCTGCTCTGGTATCCCTGCTCTGGTCCCCCTGCTCTGGTCTCCCTGCTCTGGTCTCCCTGCTCTGGTCTCCCTGCTCTGGTATCCCTGCTCTGGTATCCCTGCTCTGGTATCCCTGCTCTGGTATCCCTGCTCTGGTCTCCCTGCTCTGGTATCCCTGCTCTGGTATCCCTGCTCTGGTATCCCTGCTCTGGTCTCCCTGCTCTGGTCTCCCTGCTCTGGTATCCCTGCTCTGGTATCCCTGCTCTGGTCTCCCTGCTCTGGTATCCCTGCTCTGGTCCCCCTGATCTGGTATCCCTGCTCTGGTCCCTCTGATCTGGTATCCCTGCTCTGGTCTCCCTGCTCTGGTCTCCCTGCTCTGGTATCCCTGATCTGGTATCCCTGCTCTGGTCTCCCTGCTCTGGTATCCCTGCTCTGGTATCCCTGCTCTGGTCCCTCTGATCTGGTATCCCTGCTCTGGTCTCCCTGCTCTGGTCTCCCTGCTCTGGTCTCCCTGCTCTGGTATCCCTGCTCTGGTCTCCCTGCTCTGGTATCCCCTGCTCTGGTATCCCTGCTCTGGTCCCCATGATCTGGTATCACTGCTCTGGTATCCCTGCTCTGGTTTCCCTGCTCTGGTATCCCTGCTCTGGTATCCCTGCTCTGGTCCCCCTGATCTGGTATCCCTGCTCTGGTCCCTCTGATCTAGTATCCCTGGTCTGGTATCCCTGGTCTGGTATCCCTGCTCTGGTATCCCTGCTCTGGTATCCCTGCTCTGGTATCCCTGCTCTGGTATCCCTGCTCTGGTCTCCCTGCTCTGGTCTCCCTGCTCTGGTCTCCCTGCTCTGGTATCCCTGCTCTGGTATCCCTGATCTGGTATCCCTGCTCTGGTATCCCTGTTCTGGTATCTCTGCTCTGGTCTCCCTGCTCTGGTCTCCCTGCTCTGGTATCCCTGCTCTGGTCTCCCTGCTCTGGTCTCCCTGCTCTGGTCTCCCTGCTCTGGTATCCCTGCTCAGGTATCCCTGCTCTGGTATCCCTGCTCTGGTCTCACTGCTCTGATATGCCTGCTCTGGTCTCCCTGCTCTGATCTCCCTGCTCTGGTCTCCCTGCTCTGGTCTCCCTGCTCTGGTCTCCCTGCTCTGGTATCCCTGCTCTGGTATCCCTGCTCTGGTATCCCTGCTCTGGTATCCCTGCTCTGGTCTCCCTGCTCTGGTATCCCTGCTCTGATATGCCTGCTCTGGTCTCCCTGCTCTGGTATCCCTGCTCTGGTATCCCTGCATTAGCGAGACAGACGCGGGGCCGTGGGAGGAGGGTCTCCCGTGTTAATGGGTGAGGAGGCTACTTATTCCTAAAGCCAGCCAATGAGAAGCGTTACAGAGACGACCTGAGAGGCCCAGAGAGGTCTAGCCCGCCATGCCACAGGTAACCAGAGACGACCTGAGAGGCCCAGAGAGGTCTAGCGCGCCATGCCACAGGTAACCAGAGACGACCTGAGAGGCCCAGAGAGGTCTAGCCCGCCATGCCACAGGTAACCAGAGACGACCTGAGAGGCCCAGGGAGGTCTAGCCCGCCATGCCACCGGTAACCAGAGAAGACCAACAAGCCCATGGGAAGCAATAGGAGCAACCCCCCCCCCCTTCCCCCGTGGAGGCAGGTTGAGCCTGGCGCCGATAGTTTCCAGCACACAGGGAGGTTATTAGATATTGGGGGGGGGCACAGAGCTGTATCACTATCCCCCACACCAACGGATTATGCAAGGGTCGTGGTGGGGGTATATCAAGAGGTTAGGTGTACAATCATGTCTATGCTCGCACATGGAGCACACACCAAGCACACTTCGCTGTATGCACCATCAGCGGTGGTAGAGCTCCCACAGACGTCACACATCACGTCACAAACGTCAGACCCCTCTGACTGAGAACATTGTACAACCAATCACACATCTGGCAGTGTAAAACCATACGCACATCTGGTACTGTAAAACCATACATAATCTGGCATTGCCAAACCATACACACATCTAGTACTGTAAAACCATACGCATATCTGGTACTGTAAAACCATACGCACATCTGGTACTGCAAAACCATACGCACAGTTGGCTTTGTAAACCCATACGCACATCTAGTACTGTAAAACCATACACACATCTGGCATTGCCAAACCATACACACATCTAGTACTGTAAAACCATACGCACATCTGGTACTGTAACACCATACATACATCGGGAACTGTAAAACTTAAAGCACATTTGGCTTTGTAAAACCTTACGCACATTTGGCTTTGTAAAACCATACGCACATCTAGTACTGCAAAACCATACGCACATCTGGTATTGTCAACCATACACACATCTAGTACTGTACAACCACACGCACATCTGGTACTGTAAAACCATACGCACAGTTGGCATTGTAAACTCATACGCACATCTAGTACTGTAAAACAATACACACATCTGGTACTGTAAAACCATACGCACATTTGGCGTTGTAAAACCATACACACATCTGGCAGTGTAAAACCATACACACATGTGGAACTGTAAAACCAGTCACATCTGGAACTATAAAACCATACGCACATCTAGTACTGTAAAACCATACGCACATCTGGAACTATAAAACCATACGCACATCTAGTACTGTAAAACCATACGCACATCTGGCATTGCCAACCATACACACATCTAGTACGATAAAAACATACGCACATCTAGTACTGTAAAACCATACGCACATCTGGAACTATAAAAACCATACGCACATCTAGTACTGTAAAACCATACGCACATCTGGCATTGCCAACCATACACACATCTAGTACTGTAAAACCATACGCGCATCTGGTACTGCAAAACCATACGCACAGTTGGCTTTGTAAACCCATAGGCACATCTAGTACTGTAAAACCATACACACATCTAGTACTGTAAAACCACACGCACATCTGGTACTGTAAAACCATACGCACAGTTGGCTTTGTAAACCCATACGCACATCTAGTACTGTAAAACCATACACACATCTGGTACTGTAAAACCATACGCACATTTGGCGTTGTAAAACCAGACACACATCTGGAACTGTAAAACCAGACACACATCTGGCACTGTACAACTATTTTCACCTGGCAGCGTAAAACCATACACACATTTGGTACTGTAAAAGCATTCACACATCTGGCATGCACAACCATTAAGACATCTAATATGCGATGACCAGAACAACTTATCAGGTAATGTAATGAACAGATATCTACGCCCAAGATACGTTGCTAAATGCCGCCAGCACGTTAGAGTGAAGCCGATATCCATGCAGAGTTTGACTTCCGCCGCTCGCGCCATCGGCCCATGCCATACCTTGACCGAGTACCAAGCAGGGGGTGCCACACACAACCAATACCACACAACTACACACACCCACTGATCGGGGGAGGGGGGTGGGTGGGGGTGGTGGGGGGTGGGGGTGACAAGATTCACACTACACCATACCACCAACAGTACTACACAACAGCGTCATCACACCAATACAATACAGATCGGGGGGGGGGGGGAGGGGGACATTGAGGGTGGGTGGTGGGGTAGGTACGCACAAGAACCAATAAAGCAAAGCAGGGTGAGATGCTGGGGGGAGGGAGACACAGGGGACGAGGGTTATACGAGAGGAAGGGAGGAGGGTTCGGGGAGGGCGGGGTGGGGGGAGGGATGGAGTCGCGCGCGGACCCCCTACCTGCACAGAACCCCCGTGCCGGTCTGCCGGTGTGAGGTTAGCCCCGAGCAGGTTAGACTGGCGAGGAGTCTCTCCCCAAGCAGTGCCCCGTGGGTTGCCGGACTGCTGAAAGTAAAGGGGTGGAGGCTCTATAGAGACGGGGGTCGGTCATCAGTCGGTCAGCACGCGTCATCGGGGGCTCTCTCTCTCTCTGGCCGGGCAGCACCAGGCGACATCGTACACGGCAGGGAAACAGTGCCACATGGGACCAGACCTTATGGGACCGGGCCACCTGGGGCACTGACCACACTTTAAGAAGGACGAAAGTAAATCACTGGAGACCAGCGCACACAGGGCCAAATGGTACAGGATCGCTTTGGAAATGTCACCCGAGCCAGACCAGACAACCTGAAGCAATGCGGACCCTAATGCCGAAATGATCAAGCCAACCATTGACAGGCTTCGACCTCCTACGGCCACCGTAAGTCGTTGTTTAGGAAGCAAGTATTTGACGACGAAAGTTCATCACAAGCTCGAAAACAAACAACACAAATATGTCCTAGCAACCAGGAGATCCGCATGTCCTAGCAACCAGGAGATCCGCATGTCCTAGCAACCAGGAGATGCGCATGTCCTAGCAACCAGGAGATCCGCATGTCCTAGCAACCAGGAGATCCGCATGTCCTAGCAACCAGGAGATCCGCATGTCCTAGCAACCAGGAGATCCGCATGTCCTAGCAACCAGGAGATCCGCATGTCCTAGCAACCAGGAGATCCGCATGTCCTAGCAACCAGGAGATCCGCATGTCCTAGCAACCAGGAGATGCGCATGCCCTAGCAACCAGGAGATCCGCATGCCATAGCAACCAGGATATATGCATGTCCTAGCAACCAGGAGATCCGCATGTCCTAGCAACCAGGAGATCCGCATGTCCGTGTCCTAGCAACCAGGAGATCCGCATGTCCTAGCAACCAGGAGATCCGCATGTCCGTGTCCTAGCAACCAGGAGATCCGCATGTCCTAGCCAATAAATACCACGACGAAAGACCATGAGAGGCGTAGATCACAACCCATGAAGGTCAGTCCTTGAGAAGAGGCCATGGAACGCGCGGGTGAGAACAGTTGACATTACGCCCTCGACGGAAGGCCATAGGAGGTCAAGCCCAACAACGCCACGCCTTCCACACGAGGACTCCGCAGGTTAACTTGTAACAGGCCTCCAGCGAGTCACAACGATGAGAATCTCGTTCAAAAATGTCTACTAATTTCTTGGGAAAACTCGACGAGAACCTGGACAAATCACCAGAGATAAGCTCACTTCGCGGGGCCTCAGCCCTGCAAAGTCTTTCTTTCATTTTGTACATACGACAGGGGCGTCACGGATCATTGTATTGATCGCAGGGATGAGTCATACATGAGCTATGCTGAAACAACGGTTCGCCCTAACATAGAAACAACGACCCTCAGCGGACTGCGGAAGTACTTAGCGGGAGCGAGGGGGTCACGTGACAGGGTACTCTGACCGGGAAACAAAGCCAGCTTGACAAAGACGGCTTCTGTCAGATGTATGGAATGAAAACTTAATGGTAGCCACTTAAGGGAATCAAGCGTGTCACGTCATTGGCTGGCACCTGACCCAATGGCCAGGACGCGCGCATACCAGCCAATCAGAAAGCAGAACATGGCAGTCACGCGGGGTGAAAAATGGAAATATAAGACATTAAACGAAATGTTTGCTTTACACAGTGGCAACGTGTCATGGAAAGCAATTCTTATAATAAGACTTAAAATCAGAAAAATAGCTTTGTTTCTTTACAAAAGAACATCATCTCAGAAGGACACGTGACGAAGGGTACCCTGCGACCAGTCACCATGCCAGTCACCATGCCTGTTCGTGATGTCCAACGGACAGAGACAATCATTATGTTTACATACAGACTACTACGCGATTAGTAAACATCTAGCCACTAACACCGAACACATATTTGTCCTATAGTTGCACGACACACGTTGGGAGGATGCCCTGCGGAAAACGTAAGTAGCACTCTCTTTAAACAAAGTCAAACATTATGGAGGGCCATAATTTCGAAGAATCCGGAAGAATGCCCCATGATTGATTGATTGAGAGGTATAATGTTACAGTAGTAGCGTAACACCGAGGCCAGTAAAGGTCAAACAAACATAAGAAATAACTTTAAATATTAAGATGAGTGTCCCGCGACACCCCCGCCCCCCCCCAACCCCACCCCGTTCTGGTTTAAGGCCCGTCACACATACCAGATGTATTTCTAGCATTATTTCCTCCCGCAGGATTCACGGAGGGGCCAGTGCCACACATAACATGGACACTTAGGACATAACCGAGACAGAGCGGGACAGAGAATGAGATGTGAAAGGCTGTACAGAGCTATACGGATATCAAAGTCCGAATGACATGGTGAGCGAAAGGACAGTGATAATCAGCATGTCTGCTCGTGAAAACACAAAACAAAACATAAAGTATTAATTACATTCTAGCCGTATGTTAGAAGTAGTACACACCACCCTTACACTACCCGGACACACGCCATGCCATTGTTACAGATGAAAAGAATGAAATGAAATGTTGGTGTTTTAGGCCACTTTTGTGCACATACAGATTAAATTGGGCCAAGGAACCTCCCGGGACGATGAAGGATGAAGGAATGAAACATGCCCCAGATTAGGTGCCCGAGCCCGGATTCGAACCCAGGACCTATTGATCTGCGGTCTAGTGCGCTAACCACTACACCAGAGAGGCCCCCCAGATGAAAAGAAGCGTAAGGTGTAAAAACTAGAAAGATCTAGTCCAGAAAACCGGAGACAGGCATCTTCTTGTCCACCTCACCCCGCGGGGGGTGGGAGGGACAGCAGAGAAGGTCAGACGTAGGGGGTGGGGGGGTGGGGGGAGACCGAGGGTAAGGCGGATATCATTAGAATGGGAGGAAGAGTTCAGGTCAGATTGGTTACAGTGGGTGCAACTCGGTTCTAGAGTACTGGCCATAGACAGGATTACGGTCCACTTTGTTGTAAGGTACTGGCCCTGTACAGGATTACTGGCCATTTGGTTCTAGAGTACTGGTCATAAACAGGATTACTGGCCATTGGGTTCTAGAGTACTGGTCATAAACAGGATTACTGGCCATTTGGTTCTAGAGTACTGGTCATAAACAGGATTACTGGCCATTTGGTTCTAGAGTACTGGTCATAAACAGGATTACTGGCCATTTGGTTCTAGAGTACTGGTCATAAACAGGATTACTGGCCATTGGGTTCTAGAGTACTGGTCATAAACAGGATTACTGGCCATTTGGTTCTAGAGTACTGGTCATAAACAGGATTATTGGCCATTTGGTTCTAGAGTACTGGTCATAAACAGGATTACTAGCCATTTGGTTCTAGAGTACTGGTCATAAACAGGATTACTGGCCATTTGGTTCTAGAGTACTGGTCATAAACAGGATTACTGGCCATTTGGTTCTAGAGTACTGGTCATAAACAGGATTACTGGCCATTTGGTTCTAGAGTACTGGTCATAAACAGGATTACTGGCCATTTGGTTCTAGAGTACTGGTCATAAACAGGATTACTGGCCATTTGGTTCTAGAGTACTGGTCATAAACAGGATTACTGGCCACTTGGTTCTAGAGTACTGGTCATAAACAGGATTACTGGCCATTTGGTTCTAGAGTACTGGTCATAAACAGGATTACTGGCCATTTGGTTCTAGATTACTGGTCATAAACAAGATTACTGACCATTTGATTCTAGAGTACTGGTCATAAACAGGATTACTGGCCACTTGGTTCTAGAGTACTGGTCATAAACAGGATTACTGGCCACTTAGTTCTAGAGTATAGGCCATAAACAGGATTACTGACCATTTGGTTCTAGAGTACTGGCCATACACATTACGCGTTAATAAGGTAATTGATTGGCTGGCTGCCTAGGATAACCAAACAGTCACACCTTCTCGCTATTGGCTGTCAGCTAGGGTGCTGACAGCCAGGGTGAGACCCAGGGTGAGAGCCGCGCCAGCTGTAACAGCTACCCACCAACAGAAATTTCAGTCCTGGCTCATCATTAGTTTGTCGTTCAGGCACTTAACTAAACCGCTATATAAGTCTGTGAGAAACATACCCAGGTGAGGATAGAGCCATGTTATATAATTGACTGTCAAAGCCGCGTGAGCAGGGTGAAGGGAGAGGGAAAGGGAAAGGGATGGACAGAGGGAGAGAGGCAGGAGTGAAGGTAGGCGCTCCGGGCGGGCGGTATGAGGGTAGGGGGGGTATATGAGGGAGAGGGAGGAGGGGGGGGGACGTACTTTGTGAGGGGTTCGCCTGACGTTCTCTGCAGGGGTGCTGTGGTTGGCTCCAGCCGACGGGGGGGCGGCCGCATGCTCGCGATCCTTCCCCGGCTGTGTGAACAACAAACGTCACCATGGCGACAAATCAAATCCCTGACGTCACAAAGCATCTAACGACAAGCACCGATACATACAAACAAACGTACAGACATAAATGGCAAACAAAGAAAACATTGAGAGAAAGACGCGAGCACAAAGCCCCAGCCTGAGCCAGGGCGATGCGGGTGGTGAGATGGCCTATGTACGCCTACCTAGGAAACAATAACACAATGAAAAGAATAAACACGTGGCGAACACCTCCCGCAGGCCACATGAGACACATGCCGTGTGGGGCTTCTCAGATGGCCTGGCTGGCTGGCAGGCCGGCGAGGGCAGGGCCAGTGGGGCCGGGGAGGAGCCTGGGGGGCGGGGCCAGTGGGGCTGGGAGGCCGGCGGTGGCGGCGGCAGCCGGATGGAAGGGTGGCGGGGGGGGGGGGGGGGGCGACAGCGGCGGCTACGTACTTTGCTGGCCTGGGTCTGCCGCTTGCGTTCCTCGTCAGCGGGTGTGTGGTGGCCCCGGTGGGGGGACACGGCCCCGGCCCCCTCAGAGTGGCCTATTGATCCTACAGGAGTTTGCTGCAAGGAGACGCACATACACCATGGCCACGGGATTCACGAGTCAACAGGTCATGTTCATACGTATATCCGGATCCAGCGAGGCCGACCCTGGAGCGAGATACGCGACCGCCGTTCCGGATTAAGTACTGTCAAAAACCTGTTATTATTAACGGAGAGATCAAGTAGCCTATAATGTGTCGAAGCCAGGGTCCCTGCAAAAATAGGGAAAGCATTTGCGCAGTCGCCCCAGTTCCTTTTGTTTAGAGGTCAGTCTGACAGCTGGGTGCCTGCAGTGGGGCGCTCTCTGGTTGCATATCAGAGAGGCCACGTGGGACCGGCGAGTGTGACATGCCATTTAGGAAATACCTTTTATCAGAACAACTTTATTAGGTTAAGCGACTTTACTGCTTCATAAACTTTATAAATTACCAACCACACAATAAACAAGATAATCACGACATGATTAAACAATATTACAGTTGATCTTTTTATATAAAGAAAATAGATTATAGCGTTTATATACTGGAGTAACCAGGGGTTGAATTATTTTACACACAACAAGTGGACGTAATACAAAGCGGACGAGGGAATAAGAGCAGGCATCAAGCCAAGCTTCCAGATTGCCAGGACATATGGGAAATGAATACATTGTATCACTTTTTATAATCGAATAGGGAATAGGAGGGAAAGGGGGGGGGGCTGCCCCAGATACCCTTACACTGAGAGACGGCACCGGGAGACGGTGGGGGTGGGCGTGATGAAAATCATGACATCAGGAGGACCCCCCCCCCCCCCCACCCACTTCATTCTCTTCCCCGTTCAGTACACGCGGAGATAAGACCGAGTCTCAGAGGAGGGAATTACGCTGAGAGCGACACCTGCAATGGAGATTGCCGTCGAGGCACCAGCCAGTCAAGTGAGGCTGAGAATACCGGTGAGTCGGCAGGGCACCAGACATAGGTCTCAGACCCCGGGGGTGGGGGGTGGGGGGTGGGGTGGGGGGCGGCCTTAAGGGGCCGTCACACCCCGCTCGCCTCGTCTCCGCTAATAGGGGCGCCACATGTTAGCCAACGACAATTAAAGGGCGGATCAGGGACCACGTGACCGACCACGTGAACGTCCACGTGACCGTCCACGTGACCGTCTACGTGGCCTGGTGAACAACCCTTCACCTTAACGGGTCACTGTCTGGGGGGCCACAGCTAGGCGGGTTGTCTGTGGAGTGACCGAGCCGGGGGCAATCTCTCCAGCACCTTCAGCACAACCTCCCAACGCCCCCCCCTTTTTTTCCTTTTAGTCGTGTGCATCGCATGTCAGGAAAATGCGGTCCTACCGAACTAGCAGCATGTAGTGCAGTCATTGGGGTTGGCCTAGCGGGTGGTGCAGTCATTGGGGTGGCCTGGGGGTAGTGCAGTCATTGGGGGTGGCCTAGGGCTAGTGCAGTCATTGGGGGTGGCCTGGCGGGTAGTGCAGTCATTGGGGGCGGCCTAGGGGTAGTGCAGTCATTGGGGTTGGCCTAGCGGGTGGTGCAGTCATTGGGGTGGCCTGGGGGTAGTGCAGTCATTTGGGGTGGCCTAGCGGGTGGTGCAGTCATTGGGGTGGCCTGGGGGTAGTGCAGTCATTGGGGGTGGCCTAGCGGGTGGTGCAGTCATTGGGGTGGCCTGGGGGTAGTGCAGTCATTGGGGGTGGCCTAGGGCTAGTGCAGTCATTGGGGGTGGCCTAGGGCTAGTGCAGTCATTGGGGGTGGCCTGGCGGGTAGTGCAGTCATTGGGGGCGGCCTAGGGGCAGTGCAGTCATTGGGGGCGACCTAGGGGTAGTGCAGTCATTGGGGGTGGCCTGGCGGGTAGTGCAGTCATTGGGCGTGGCCTAGGGGTAGTGCAGTCATTGGAGGTGGCCCAGGGGTAGTGCAGTAATTGGAAGTGGCCTAGGGGTAGTGCAGTCATTGGGGGTGGCCTAGGGATAGTGCAGTCATTGGGCGTGGCCTAGGGGTAGTGCAGTCATTGGGGGTGGCCCAGGGGTAGTGCAGTCATTGGGGATGGCCTAGGGGTAGTGCAGTCATTGGGGGTGGCCTAGGGGTAGTGCAGTCATTGGGGGTGGCCTGGCGGGTAGTGCAGTCATTGGGCGTGGCCTAGGGGTAGTGCAGTCATTGGGGGTGGCCCAGGGGTAGTGCAGTAATTGGGGGTGGCCTAGGGGTAATGCAGTCATTGGGGGGGGGGCCTTCCGGGTGGTGCAGTCATTGGGGGTGGCCTAGCGGGTGGTGCAGTAATTGGGGGTGGCCTAGGGGTAGTGCAGTCATTGGGGGTGGCCTAGCGGGTGGTGCAGTCATTGGGGGTGGCCTAGCGGGTAGTGCAGTCCCTGTGTGTGGCCTAGCGGGTAGTGCAGTCACTGTGCGGCCTAGCGGGTAGTGCAGTCACTGTGTGTCGCCTAGCGGGTAGTGCAGGCACTGTGAGTCCCTTCCCGCCGTGGCCAAGGTGCTGTGAGTCTCCGCAGCGCTTGAGGGAGTGGCTGTGGGGGTGGGGGACGGTGACCAAACGCTGCGTGCCACCGTGAACCCCAGGTGCGAGCCCAACCGAACCCCTCGTGCTTGTCCCCCACCCCAGTCCCACAGAACCCTTCACCCCCTCCCCCCTGGGTGTACTTACGAGTTGGCGACCACACCAGTCGAAATCCCAGTCGCACTCCCATCGGTTCCTGGCCATGAGATCTGTGAACAGCTTGCGGAGGTAATCATAGTCTGGCGTCTCGAAGAAGTCTAACCTCCTGACATACCGTAGATATGTAGCAAGTTCTTCTGCAAGTGACAACAACGCATGTTTAAATCCCAGGTGAAGCCTCTCGCGCTCATGATAGCAAACACCGAAAACGTGAAGACTGCTCGAGTTAGTCGCTCAGGGCAGACTCTCAAGCCGCAGGTAATGTGGCTATCGGATATCATCAAGAGCAACTGTCAGATTATCTTGAAACAGGGATATGGCATAAAATATCCCCACCTGTCACTGTTTATATTTATCCGAAAATACAATTGATGGATTTCTAAGTAATTATCAGGCAGCCTGTAACATTTCTATACATTCAACAGGAGGCTATACATAAAGTGTAGTTTGTGACAACCTTGAATGCGAGAGTCTTGTTCAAGGGCAAGTTAAACCTTTATGGTATTCCGTATTTTTGTCAGTTTGCAAAGTTACCTGAATTTACATTCATTTAACTGACGGAAACCTCCAATTCACGTCAACAAAATACGTGCGCCATAAAAGGGGCCGGCTACCCAACCCAATTAGAATGAAGGCAGATAATGGGGTCGGATACCGATATAAAATGAAGAATTGATATTTGATGTGTATTAGACGACAGCGACACCTGGCGACCTAACCCCCCCCCCCCCCCCCCACACACACACACACATTATGAGGATCTGGTACTTAAAGATAGAATAATCCCTAATTATCGCCCGCGGGAAGCCCCACCTGCGGGTTAAAGACGGGGCCGAGAGTCGCAGCTGAATGACAGCGCTACAATCGGGTTAACGGAAAACTCGGGAGCTGATTGGCTAATAAAAACTACACCAGCCACGGCGAGTTCACTTGCTGGGAGCTTCCTGTCGCCACACAATACGACAAGCTACATGAACTCCTCACACTGCTGGGCGTGTGGACATAGTGGGAACAATAGTCGTCAGGGAATGATGCTTGCCAGTCTGTTACGGCGATTGGCGACAGCCCATGGGGGAGTACTATAGCCTGTCTGGTGTGTTAACGAAGCTTTAAACCTGATGACAGGCGAGGACGCCTTGACACTTTTTTTCTGATTTAAACATCACTTATTACCGAGGTTCCCCTGTCTCGATGTGGCGGGGTCAGAGACACTTAACTCACCTGGTAGTACTGATACTCTGCCTGTTATAGAGTTTATATGGCGGCGTGTAGCTTACAATTAACTCACCTGGACAGTTTTCACAGAGGCTTTCGATGGCGGCGTGTAGCTTACACTTAACTCACCTGGAAAGTTTTCACAGAGGCTTTCGATGGCGGTGGCCCTCTTGGTGTCACCGATCTTCTGGTAGCGCTCCTTGAGAGTGTCCGCCTTGAGGCCTTGCCAGGGCAGGCTGCCCCGCAGGAAGTACATGAACATGTGGCCCAGCGCCTCCAGGTCGTCCCGGCGACTCTGCTCTGTGAGGGCGACGGGGAGACGTCAGCTTGACGGTCACTAGGGGGCACCCCCTACCGTGCCACGCACGACCCATACAGTATACAGTGACAGCAACACAATACGTCAGTTATATGCATCTTGTGTATGTCAGAGCCCGCAAAAGTGAATTCTTAGTAAATGCATTTTACTAGTAATACAACATATCAAGTGACATGTATATTATCAAGGGATAATTATAGATGGTACTTCCATCTATAGAGAGTACTCCCGTTGAAGGGGTGATCGCAGTGGCTACATACAGCCACCCAGATGGTGGCTACATACAGCCACCCCGGTGGTGGCTACATACAGCCACCTAGATGGTGGCTACATACAGCCACCCCGGTGGTGGCCACATACAGCAACCCAGATGGTGGCTACATACAGCCACTCCGGTGGTGGCTACATACAGCCACCACCGGACCAGGACCAGGACCAGTGGGAGCCCATTGATAAATATCCGCACGGCCTGTGCTTTACCTGGATGCCATGTTGTAATGGGGAAAAAACCCTTGCTGCTAACTGGAGAACATTTTTTATGATTTAATTGGAATATAAACCGAGCTTGTTGCAACAGCTGGTGGGGGACAGGACGACCTCTTCAGTAATTGGCGAGGACACAGGTACAACTCCTGTCAATAGGTGAGACACGGGCAGAACTGCTGTCTATAGGTGAGACACGGGCAGAACTCCTGTCTATAGGTGAGACACAGGCAGAATTCGTCAGTCAGCCAGGGCCATTCATACCAGATATAGCCGTCAGCGCTGTGACGTCATACCGTGGTGATGACATCATTCATGCCGTCTCGCGAAGCACTCCGAACGAGACTAGCATTTAGCCGAGACCTCAGGACGAGTAACCTTTAACAGGCACAGTGACAATATGACATACATGACGGTCTCCTACATCGTAGGGGGTCGCGGGTCGGGAAAACCCCAGTGGCGGCCGGGGAGGGAGAGGCGGGGGGGGGGGGGGGGTGAGGGATGCGCGTGTACACTGGAACTCCCGATTATTAAAGCACGGTGTGCCTAGCGACCTCCTAGAGTCCTATCTACACCACATACCCACAGCCAACACGCTGACAGGCCGGACTCGCTGCCGGCCCCTATCAGTTGACACACTGCCCTGGTGTGGCCTGTCGGTAGCCCGGTTATTAATAACGCTGATCGACCGGTGCGGCTGGCATATCCCCCCCCCCCGCCCTCTCTCTCATCAAGGGCTCACCGGTCAGGGAGGGAGGTAGGCGGTCTGGGTGTGCGTGCAGACAGTAGCGACACGGTGAACAGTGTCAGAGAGTAGGGTGATTGGTTGATTGGCACTCGCCCCTTATGAAGGACACCGGGGCCGGGACAAGATTACGACAAGTAGCCTCCTACAGACGTGCACTTCACGGGGAGCAGGGTCGGGTCCAGCGGACAATGCCTCCCTGCTCTCCACCTTAAATTAACTCCTCGTTCTCAAGCAAAAAAACACCGGACACTTGCACAATCATTGACATATTAACCTGCACAGGTGGTGACCGGGCCGCTGACCTTGTGACCCTCAGCCCTTCGCCTGGCAGCGGGTGTGGCTGGCTGGCTGGCTGGCTGGGGCACCAGATAAAACGTTATGATGTCTTGGCCCGAGAGTTCACCTGATCCACGCTGCGACAGACGTAACCTAGCTTGTCTCAGGCGGCACAGATAGACTGACAGTACGGGTTTGTCTGGTTGGGGTTTCCAGGTGGCAGACCCATGGGAAGCAGAATAAACACCATTACCAGGTATTAGCCGAGAGACATGTGCCGGGGGCGGCAGGCAGCCCGGCTACAGGTCAGCCAGACATGAGCAGTACCTCCCGGCCCCCTCAGGCTCTCAGGCCGCCATCAACACGTCAGAACTAAAATGATTTTTTTGTCGGTGTTGTTTTCCCTGGCGGTGGAGATAAACACCTGTGTGTGATCGATAGGTCTGTCATGAGAGGGCGTTACTCAGCCCTGGGCCCCAGGTTGCCCTGGCCCCCACGGCCCCCACGGCCGCCGCGGCCCCCACGGCCGCCACGTCCACCGACGTCAGTGACGCGACAACGCGCGTCAGTGGAGCACGCCATTACAGGTGGCTGGCGTGACGGCGGGGAGCTTGGGGAACCGTCATGGCGGACATTACAGGTGGCTGGCGTGACGGCGGGGAGCTTGGGGAACCGTCATGGCGGACATTACAGGTGGCTGGCGTGACGGCGGGGAGCTTGGGGAACCGTCATGGCGGACATTACAGGTGGCTGGCGTGACGGCGGGGAGCTTGGGGAACCGTCATGGCGGACATTACAGGTGGCTGGCGTGACGGCGGGGAGCTTGGGGAACCGTCATGGCGGACATTACAGGTGGCTGGCGTGACGGCGGGGAGCTTGGGGAACCGTCATGGCGGACATTACAGGTGGCTGGCGTGACGGCGGGGAGCTTGGGGAACCGTCATGGCGGACATTACAGGTGGCTGGCGTGACGGCGGGGAGCTTGGGGAACCGTCATGGCGGGCATTACAGGTGGCTGGCGTGACGGCGGGGAGCTTGGGGAACCGTCATGGCGGACATTACAGGTGGCTGGCGTGACGGCGGGGAGCTTGGGGAACCGTCATGGCGGACATTACAGGTGGCTGGCGTGACGGCGGGGAGCTTGGGGAACCGTCATGGCGGACATTACAGGTGGCTGGCGTGACGGCGGGGAGCTTGGGGAACCGTCATGGCGGACATTACAGGTGGCTGGCGTGATGGCGGGGAGCTTGGGGAACCGTCATGGCGGACATTACAGGTGGCTGGCGTGACGGCGGGGAGCTTGGGGAACCGTCATGGCGGACATTACAGGTGGCTGGGAGCTTGCCACGATAGCACTGGGGTAACAAGCCGGGTCACGGCAAAGATACACGAGACCTCCCAGTCGGACCTCCCAGTCGGACCTCCGAGTCGGACCTCCGAGTCGGACCTCCGAGTCGGACCTCCGAGTCGGACCTCCGAGTCGGACCTCCGAGTCGGACCTCCCAGTCAGTCGGACCTCTCAGTCAGTCGGACCTCCCAGTCAGTCGGACCTCCCAGTCGGTCGGACCTCCCAGTCGGTCGGACCTCCCAGTCGGTCGGACCTCCCAGTCAGTCGGACCTCCCAGTCAGTCGGACCTCCCAGTCAGTCGGACCTCCCAGTCAGTCGGACCTCCCAGTCAGTCGGACCTCCCAGTCGGACCTCCCAGTCGGACCTCCCAGTCGGACCTCCCGTGTATTGACAGCGACTCCAGATGACTCTGGATATTAGGACCCGACTCGGCCGTAGTTTGGTGTTTTTGGCCACGTTGTTGTACAGATGAAGATAAACCGGCTGATTAACCCATGGGGCACTGGCAC
The DNA here is from genome assembly GCA_964019135.1 of Arenicola marina. NCBI lineage: Eukaryota > Metazoa > Annelida > Polychaeta > Arenicolidae > Arenicola > Arenicola marina. The sequence goes on from OZ025255.1 coordinate 31,632,670, forward strand.
GAGAGGACGAGACTGCCCTATACACGGGTGGGGTTTGAACCTGCGACCGCTGGGGAAGGAAGGGGATCGCGAGGCCGCCTGTGTCGGGAAGACATCCCTGGTGGTTGCTGGCCTTGCAAAACACACTGGACAATAGTCGAGCGCGCTACCATAGCAGGCCACGGAATGACCCCGGGAATGACATGGGGGTGGGGGGGGGGTTATGTAGGGGTGACCAAGACGACATCACTGTCACTCAAACCTCGCGTTGCCAGCCTGACATTGGTGTGGCAACATAGGTGATTCGAACCAGACCCCATAGATCTTACTTGCAGACTCCACGTCGTTCCTACGATGTTCGGGTCTGTCGCCCACTTCATACCACAAGTACATGGCGACACATCCATGACACGCCTCCACGTGTAACCCAAGGCCTTACAACAGGGTGTAGCCAGGCAGACAGTTGGTAAGAACACCATCAGAAGGGGTGAATGCTGCAGGGGGAATGGCCCGTGGGAGGTCTCTATTTACTGTGTGGTTGGCTGTGTCTATCTGACCCAGGACGGACAACTCTGGGCTGAACACTTGGTTCCCTCGGCCAGAGATAAACAACCCTCCAAGCGACCCTCGGGCGGGCGGGGTGGGGGGGGGGGGGTCCGGGTGTGCGGCAGGGCGTTAATATCGCCCAAGTCAAGGCCACAGCAGCCAGCGGATTTAGCAATTATCATTTGAGACTGGCCACGACGGCGAAGGTGGGAGCGGCGGGGTGGGGTGGCGGAGGTGGGGGTGAGGGTGAGGGTGAGGAGCAAGCAGGACCGGGGCAGAGGACCTCCCGGTAACCAGGGTCGGGGCGGCGGCGGGGCGGCGGCGGCGCGGCCCGATGCGTGAGGTGCCGGCAAGGCCGGGTGGGTGCCATCCGTCAGGATTTCTGTCAGACGGGAGGGTGGGTGTGGGGGGGGGGGGGGGTAGCAGGTAGCCTGGGTGGTGCTGCTCTGACTGCCCGGAGGCTGGGACCACGGTCCTCCGCAGCGGCACCGACGGTGGCGCCGCCAGTGGCGACCGAGGCGCCAAGGTGAAAGGTGGAGGAGAGTGAGGGGGGTAGAGGGGGGGGGGGGGGGGGTGCGGGGCGGAATGAGGGGGTGAAGGAGAAGAATGTTGCATCGTAAAGGTTATATCATATAATCATAGGAGATGAGCAAAAGAAGAAAACCGATGCGGCAACAGCAAACTCGACGGAAAGAACACGAACAACTCTCACATACAACTATAGTAGACATGTTTCTGCGTCTGGAAGCCACCGAAGCACATTACAATCCTGTCACACACGGGATGCGATCCTACGACCCGCCCTACAGTTACCCCGGCGGACTCCAACCGCGGGCGCTGAGGACTCAACGGGAGTAAAGGCGCCGACCTTCAAGGTCATACCAAGGGCAATGGGTGCACCCCCCCCCCCCCCTCCTGGATCCCGCAGTGACGAGGGCGGCGCATGCGCCAAGGTCCGCCCCACGCTAGGGCTTAGGGCAGAGGGTGGAGGGCGAAGGGTTAAGGCTGGATGGCAGGCAGGGGGTCAGGGCCTATGCGGGGAGGTGGGGTGGTGCGGGTGCACGAGGATGTCTCCCTTGCCTCGTCATTTCACTAAACAACACGTCGCTGCGGGGGTTTGTGGACCAGGATGGAGCCCACGATCATAGAGGGCACCGCCTTGGGAGGAGGAGGGTTCGGGAGGCACGACCGGTGCCACTACAGCTCACAGACTCCAGGTCCGTAGCCCAGAGGCCAGGTACACACGCGGCCGTGACACACCCAGTGGACCACTGTCTCCAACGGTAAATTCAATTATTGCGGGAGCGGGGCCCCATGACGTCATCAGGAAATCTCCATGCCGATAGCCCTTTGTGAGAAAGATGTCTATCAGGGTTTCAGAGAACTCTCGCGCGCTGGGCCTCTCTACCCCCCCTCCCCCCCCACCCCCCCTCCATATGCAGATTGGCAGTCTTCAATTGGTCATATCGTATGTTAACAGGTTAATGCCCTCCCCTTTATGTTCATATCGACCGTCAGCTGCTGCAACGAAGCTGCTTCCAGGAAATAATAAACACCTTGCCGAGGACAACTTCGCCACGTGCTCATGGCAACGGTTGCCCTGGCGACGCCTGCCGTAAGAGGCCTTGATGAGACTCGCCCACGGCGTCGACTCACAGGTCGCCGACTGAGGTGGAGGGCGGTAAAGCATCCTTCCCGTCACCCCCACACCCACCCTCTTACACTCCTCCCTTGGATTCAGAAGACAGAGGCAACGGTGCGGACAAAGACCTGCGAGGTTGATGAGGCCAGGATGTGGGGGTGGGGGTGGCGGGGAGGGAGATGGGGGCGGCAGCTAGGGTGGTTGTGAGGGAGATGGGGAGAAGGTGATGGGGGTCGCTATGAGGGTGATGGTGAGGGTGATGGGAATGAAGGTGAGGGTGATGGTGAGGGTAGGGGTGTGGGTGATGGAGAGGGGATAGGGGTTGGGGAGAAGGTGGTGAGGTGGCGGTCGAGGGTGACGGGGGTGATGGCGAGGGTGATCATGAGGTGACGGTGGGGTGATGGAGGGGGTGATAGGACTGGGTAGTGAGGGTGATGGGGGGGGGATAGGACTGGTGGTGAGGTGATGGGGGTGATAGGACTGGTGGTGAGGGTATGGAGGGGGTGATAGACTGGTGGTGAGGGTGATGGGGGGGTGATAGGACTGGTGGTGAGGGTGATGGGGGGGGTGATAGGATGGTGGTGAGGGTGATGGAGGGGGTGATAGGACTGGTGGTGAGGGTGATGGAGGGGGGGGGATAGGACTGGTGGTGAGGGTGATGGAGGGGGTGATAGGACTGGTGGTGAGGGTGATGGAGGGGGTGATAGGACTGGTGGTGGGGGTGATGGGTGGGGGTGATAGGGGGGGGGATATGACTGGTGGTGAGGGTGATGGAGGGGGTGATAGAAACTGGTGGTGAGGGTGATGGAGGGGGTGATAGGACTGGTGGTGAAGGTGATGGAGGGGGTGATAGGACTGGTGGTGAGGGTGATGGAGGGGGTGATAGGACTGGTGGTGGGGTGATGGGTGGGGGTGATAGGGGGGGGGATATGACTGGTGGTGAGGGTGATGGAGGGGGTGATAGAACTGGTGGTGAGGGTGATGGAGGGGGTGATAGGACTGGTGGTGAAGGTGATGGAGGGGGTGATAGGACTGGTGGTGAGGGTGATGGAGGGGGTGATAGGACTGGTGGTGAGGGTGATGGAGGGGGTGATAGGACTGGGTGGTGAAGGTGATGGAGGATGGAGGGGGTGATAGGACTGGTGGTGAGGGTGATGGAGGTGGTGATAGGACTGGTGGTGAGGGTGATGGGGGGGGTGATAGGACTGGTGGTGAGGGTGATGGAGGGGGTGATAGGACTGGTGGTGAGGGTGATGAAGGGGGTGATAGGACTGGTGGTGAGGGTGATGGGGGTGGCGGTGCTGTGGATGGCGGTGAGGGGGAGGATGATGGGGAGAGTGATGGGTCTGGTGGTGAGGGTAACGGGGGTGATGGTGACGGTGATGGAGGGGGTGATGGCTAGGGTGATGAGGGAAGCGGTGAGGGTGATGAGAGGCGGGTAGTCATGGTGACGCGCAGTCAAGAAGAGAGAACGGTACCGAAAGTCGTTGGGGCGTGAGTGGCTGAGGGTGGGGGGGGGGGGGTGCAGCAGGCACAAGAGGAGATAGAAGCGGCGAGGGACGGTGGTGGTGGTGGTCGTCGTCGTGGCGATTTAATTGCGACACACTGGTGGTGAAGACGTTCGTACCCCCCCCCCCCCCTCCCCCCCCCCCCAACCCCCGCCCCATCTCTCCCCGTAAAGCATGCCCGCCGTTCTGACAGGTTCCGGCCCGTCATTCCATAAAGGCGATGAGCGGGCCGTGGCAGGCATGAGCACCACCAGGGTAATAGTGAGGATGGCCCCCGCCAGACCGCGCCACCGGACGGGCAACAACCACAGCGACCGCGGAGGATGGTCACACGGTGAGAGTAGAGCAGGGTGATGCATCAATGACACCAAGCACACGACAGCAATAAAACACTTCATGTGACGCCCACGTATCATGCACCCCCCTCCCCCTCACCTCATCCCTCTCCCCGCGTGGTTGTGGGCACTCCAGGGGAAACACAGGCAGCAGTGAACGGTGCCAATTACAAGACTGCATCAACACACGTGGGTACAGGTGGGAATCGAACCAGTCACTCTGGCCTTAAACCTGCACCAACAGACATTGGTACAGGTGGGAAT